>JAILXH010013159.1:0-12983 GCA_023558415.1 Piaractus mesopotamicus | reverse complement strand
AAAAAAAAAAAAATAGATGTATTAAAGCAATAAAACTACTAAAGTTTGGTCTCCAGGCCCCCAGGACTAAACATGTACACCAGTGCTTATAAATTAACTAAATAAACTCTTCTTAAAACAATTTTGTGATTATATCCTTGTACCTGAGCAGATCACTGATGGCAGGAACATGGTAAAGCATAATAAGGTTACAAATGTGAACTCAGAGCTATCAGAGTACTTGTGTCCACTTCCCTTCCGTGCAATAGAACCATGAATGCAGGCAGGTTTCTCTTTAGCTTACACGGTCACATGATTCCTTACATGAATTAATAATAAACACAACAGTAGCAGCAATGGAGGAGCTTGAGGTTATGATTTTCCTTTCATCTGGAATTTTGATCTACTAGTTTGGGCTAGCTGTTTTAATGGCAGTCATCTAACTCTTTTATGACTGTGTTTGACTAGTCAGTGGTTTCCACCATCAATAGCTCAACATTCTGGCTCAAGTCGCTTGGTTGCCAAAGACTGTTCAGAGAACCTTGGATGGCTAATAAAACAGTAATGCATTATTTGGTGTGGTCCTTGGTAGATGATTAATAAACTCTTAAACAGACTATCAGCAACACATGAACAACATACCAGTGAAGTAGCAGTGGTGAGGCATCTGAATATATTGAGGTGAATATATGGATGTACTATTGATACATTACTTACATTAAGTAGATGTGTTGTTAATATGTCACATGAAGTAGACTTAATATGTTATTTCTATTATGCAAAACCTAATCATACCCCAAAACCTAACCCTGGGCCTAATCCTAACCCTAACCTTAACCTCAACCCAAAACCTAAACCTCACCCTGGTCCTAATTCTAACCCTGACCTCAACCTGAATCCAAATTATCATCCCGAACCTCACTCTGGCCTTATTCCTGACTCTAATCACAACCCAGAACTTAATTTTAACCCTCACCCTGGCCCTAATCCTAATCCTAACCTTAACCTCAACCCAAAACCTAGTCCTAACCCTCACCCTGGACTTAGTATGTAATACTTAGTATTAGTATACTTAGTAAGCCTTAGTATGTAATACTCCTGGGATGTTAATTGGTTTACATCTACAGTTATGAATTCGGACCCTCCAAATAAAGTAAAAAAACAACTAAATTCAGCAGATGATAAAAAAATAAATAAATAAATTATGCAGCTAATTTCAAGGCTCTTGATAATCTCCTCAATATATTCCCTGTTGCTACATCACTAATATGTTGTTTATCTTCCTGAGAGGCTGGTAAGTGTGTATTCCATCTAAAAAGGACCACTCAAAATAAAGTGTCACTAAGATAACAAACAAAAAGATCCTTGATCAAATTAGGCCTCGCCTACCACTTCAAGCCCAGACAAACAAACTGATTTTGGGCACATTCTGAAAACAACCAGGTCGTTGGACAAGACCATTATGCTTGGAACAGTGGGAGGTAAAAAAGAAAGATGATAACCAGCAACAAAATTGCTGGATACAATCAGAATAATCATAAACAAGCCATTTAAAAGCCTGAAGACGTAAACAGAAGACCGCATATTCTGGAGAAACACTACCAGTATGGTTGCCAGGAGTCGGAAATGACTTGGCGGCACTTAATAACTATAGTTCCGCCCCCACATTCCAGCTCAGTCTGCTAGGTACCCCAACAAGAAGGCTAACCAAACTCAGCACAGGTACTCAGGTTCAGTACAGTCACTGAACAGTGGCCTGATGTGACCTGATCTTGGAGGAGTCATTGTGGGTTTCCTGTTCTAGAGTGGGGGATGTTTGCTGAAGCTGCAAGGGTTGAATGTGGGTCCACACTCCTCACTCGTATAATAGCTGAATCATAAACCTGCAGACTAACAAGTTCAGGCTCCACTGATTGACAGAATATCAACAGTGATGTCTATGAAAATAAGTGGACGTGCTTTTAATGTCTTCCAATAATATGATTGCCAACATTTTAACAGCTGGCTTATAAAATATATCATCAAATATAAGTATGTATGTTCATTGCCTAAGGTGTTTCAAATGGAGAGCTTTGTTTCTAATGATACAGTACAATGTGAGTTAATTTTCTACTATTGTCATCCTATCCTTATCAGTATAATGTTGATTTTGAGATCATTTGACACCTAAACACTGAGCCGGACCTTCTTTTTGAGTGTGTGCGTGTGACATTATTACATAAAGATGTACAACGTGGTGTAAAAGACTCCTGAGCCAATGCCTCTGACTTTTAAATTATTATTTCAGGCTTCACAGCAGCGTACATTCACCAAATGTTAGCCTGGTTTTATGTCAGTGATACTTATTTCAATTTTAACTGTACAATCTTGTATAATGCAGCTTTAAGCCTATAAACTGATTCTAGAGCAGTAACCACATTTAAGTCAGTGTCAAAATTAAGGAGAGACGACTGTAAGCAGGTCTGAGATCAGCTACTAAAGGCAGTCAGTGTGCAGTGGCCTGATAGTGTCCTGAGCTGCAGACTTTGATGTGGGTTTCCTGTTTGTGCAGGTCTGAGGCTCTTGCACTTGCGTGGGTGGTGTTGAATCTTCACACATATGTTCAGCACAACCACAGTTTCCATTGCAGTCTAAAGTATGCATGTGCATATGTGTGAGTGAGTGTATGTGAAGCACACTGACCTGCTTGTCTATCAGATTCACCTAAAAAGAAGGTTTCTGCTGATTTATTTGCATAATTCAGCGGTTGAGTATGTAAACAAACTTAGTCATTCAGAGTGGTTTGATGTGGAATGCTCCAGTCTAGAGAAACTTACTGACTCAGATTTCTTTGCAGTGGTGGTGACAGGACCGACAGACCAGGGGTCACCATATCTACAACACAAATATAGCCATTTTATTTACAATCCAAAACCACCAGTGAACCTACACGTGTCTTCTGAGTTTATTTCATGTTATGTTGATCATGGTAAAATGGTGTTAAATGTTAAATAATAAGACTTCTGTTGGAACTATTTTGCCTTACCACACCCTGCTGGTATCCCTCCACCATGAATGGATTTTAAAAATACATTTTAGGCCAAAATCTTCCCATCACCACCACTGTGAACAATTCTGACTTAGTTTCTTTAGAATGAAGCATTTCACACCAAACCACTCTGAATTACTTCTTTGTTAACATTCAAATCTTTTCAAAACTTGAAGCAATCAGTCCACGAAAACATCCTGAAAAAGAGTCTGTAATGGTTAAACAGGCCTTCAAGGGTCCTGACCTGTGCATTTTGTGTGTCTTGAGTGTGCATTTGCTTTGTTTGGTGGCTGTTGGTGACCACAGATGTTTCCATGACAGTGTGTGGTGCAAAAGACAAGGCACCATCCGAGCTGCAGTTTCAGTTCAGTTTCAGATCAGTTTCACTACTTTAACCAGGCCTGAAACTCCCATCTACACAGTACAGAGCAGATGTGAGATCAGTCAGTAACGACAGTCAGTGAACAGTGGACTGATGTGCTCTGAGCTGCAGGGTCTCACTGTGGTTTCCTGTTTTAGAGTGACTGATGTTTGCTGCTCTTACACTCTCAGGGTTGGAGAGGGAGGGGGAGCAGCGCTGTTTCTCAGATGAAGTGATACTTAATACATTCCAAATCTTAATACATTATAAATTAAATGTGTCAGTGTGAATGTGGATGTGTAATGCTTCAGACAGAGTCGAATGCTCACAGACAAAGCAAAGCTCTGAGATCTGAAGGGATGAATCAGAAACATGGCCATAAAACATGCAAGGCAACCATAAATGTATCGAAAGGTCCATAATAAAGTAACCAAAAAAACAGAGAAGGGTCTAAGTCCAGGTGATCAAAACACAGCGAACAAGTCAGACTAGGATAAACCAATAAATGGAGTCGAAGGACAGAAAAAATGTCAGAAACATGAAAAAAGGCAAACAGGAAACGAACTCTCGATAAGGCCCTGTGAAGCAGGCGCAATGCTTCACAAAGAGAAAGTGGGAACAAACAGTTTATATAGCAGAGAGGGGATGAAATTCAGGTATGACCGGTTAGAACTGACATGACACTGATCTTGAAAGATGGTTGTTGACTTCAGGAGAGTTGTCACAGAGTGCTCACCATCAACAACTCCCCTGTGGAGATTGTCACAAGCACCAAGTTCCTTGGGGTTCACCTAGTGGAGAACTTCACCTGACCTTAAACACCAGCTTCAGTGGCAGGTGATTAACGGATAATAGGAGAGTGGGAGTCACGTGATCCTCCAGGGGATTCTGGGAGTAGGAACCTGTGGACAGACTGCTCTGCTTGGGTTTATGGATTATAGGGCCTGGTAGAGGTGTGACAGTACCTCCCAAGGAGTCTGAGATGCCAAAGAGCGAGAGCAACAGTGAGGACCACCACCCACATGACCGGAGGAGTCATCAGGCAAAACCCCAGAACTGTAGCGGCACTGGACTGACATGGATCCTCCATGATGACCTTGAAAAAGACCACTAGTCTTGGCAGAGCATGGACAGGAGTTGGGACCATGTGAGCATCCCCTAGAGCATGGAGCCAGTTTGTCTTGTGTCTTGACTGTGACAAATTAATGAGGTGACAAGTCAAGTTAATTAGTAACATCATTTACTGTTTTCAGAATCTTAAATGGACGAGTATTTGGGGGCTAGCTTTTTTACACCCTTCTGCAAACCTGGAGTCCCTGATTGAAAGCCATACCCAATTTCCAGGCTGGTAGGATGGGGTCTCTTCCCTGACAATGATCAGCCAGCTCTGTATTTCTTTGCACCTCATCACTGAACCAAATCCAGTCATCCATTGTGGGAACTCCAGAATTGAATGCAGTCCATGGGGTTACAGGTGGCTGATACCCCAATACTCACTGAAATAGGATCAGTCCCATAGCAGAAATAATTAAAAAGTTCTGGGCAGTCTCTGACCAAGGAAGGAACCTAGACCAATCAGAAGGGTGACCGGTGACAATACATTCTAAGAAATTTTCTGAGTTCCTGATTAATGCATTCACATTGTCCATTAGAATGAGGGTGATAATCTAAGGCAAGACTAACGGAGACTTCAATGTGTTCAAAATGGCTAGCCAAACTTCAAAGGTGAATTGGGGATTGTACAATATGTCCTCTGCGTTGCCAAAAGTTCTGAAGACCTGAAATAAAATAAAGTTTCTGCAGTTTAAAAAGCAGTTGGGAGTGATGAGAAAGGGATAAGTCAGACACTATGGGAAAATCTGTCTACAGTGGTGACAATGGTGGTATAACCCTGGGAGACAGGAAGATCAGTGACAAAATCTATCGCAATGTAGGACCAAGGATGGATAGGCACAGGTAAGGGCCTAAGTTTGCCTGCGAGTAATATTGCGGGAGATTTACATAAGAAAAGGGGGAACAGGAATAACCAAACTTCTGAACATCACTGCTTAGAGTCTCCCACCAGTAACAGTTGGTCAGGAGCGGTTGAGTACATACTTCACCAGGCTGACCTGACGTCCCAGCCCAGGTGATTAGTCAGTCACAATATTGTTCAGGAAGTTTATTTGTGGGGCACTGACTAGGTATGGGGATTTTCTCTAGAGCTCTCTCAATTTCCCAACAGATTGATGCTATCTTCACAATACAGGGTAGAATCCATTCTGGTTCTTGCAGTGAATCCTTATCCTCAGTGTCTTCGTAAATCCTAGGCAACGCATCAACCTTAGTTTTACGTGATCCAAGGAGGAAGGATATATTGAACTGAAATCTGGATAACAAAAGGGACCGACAAGCTTGTCAGGGACTTAAACATTTAGCAGTTCTCAGGTACTCTAGATTCTTATGGTTTGTGAGGACTAAAAATGGATGATTAGCTCACTCGAACTTCATTGCCAGAAGTTTTCAATCACCTTAATCGCCTTGATTTCATTCAGCTCGAATGAGTTTATATGAGCAGAATGCTACAGGATAAAGCTTACAAGAATTCCCAGTGTGTTGAGATAACACTGCCCCAATGCCAGTCTCTAAGGCATCCACCTCATCCACAAATGGCTCTGAAAGGTCTGCATGTTTAAGAATTGGGGCTGAGGTCAATGCCTCTTTGAGCCTGCAGAAAGCCCCTTCACCTAGGGGTGACCAAAAAAGCCTTTTACTGGCACACTTGAGAAAGGCAGAAAGCAGAGCTGTGGCACTGCTAAAGTTTCTGATAAATCAATGATAAAAGTTTACAAATCCAGGAGCCTTTGTAGCTCCTTAAATTAAGTGGGTGTGAAGTTATGGTCATCCATGACTACTCTGCTTATGTTAATGACACAGCCCAAAAAAGAAGTAGACTGTAAATGAAATTTACACTTCTCACCCTTGACATACAAAGGGTTCTCTAACAGATGATTTAACATGTGTGGTAAAATCAGGGGATTAGATTCAGATATTGTCTATGTAAGCAATTAAAATGTGTCCACTCATATCTCTCAACACATCATTAATAAAGGCCTGGAAAACAGAGAGGGCATTAGAGATCCCAAGTGGCATGACCAAATATTCATAGTTCCCTGACAAAGGCATTCTTCCATTCGTCCCCTCTAATACAAATTAGATTATAAGCACTTCTAAGATTGAGGTAAAAATTTTGGCTCCCTGTAACAGTTCTAACACAACTGGGATGAGTGGAAGGGGCTGGGCATATTTTATAGTGATTAGATTTAGACCTTGATAATCAATACATGGATGGAGACAGCGAGACTAAGACATTGCAGCTGAGTAGTGAGATCTTTTAGGCTGCTAACGAGCTATGTCAACTGAGCCTGCTCTTCAGCTTGTTGCTGAGCCAATAAACTCAGTGATTGGGTGACGATAAGCATAAATCTATCAAAAGAAGAATCAGTAGAGTCACCAAAAAACAGGCAAGGGTCTAATACCAGGCAATCAAAAACACAGCATACAAGTCAGACTAGGATAAACCAAAAAACAGGTATGATAGTGTGTATGTGTACTTGTGTTCATGCATGTATGAATGTGTGGAGTTAATCTGTGCATTAATGTGCTAAAAAGATAAGCAAGATTGTATGTATTTCAAATTGCACTGTGGGACTCAATGGTCCCCTTTTCTATCTATTTCTCTATTCTTAACAATATACGAATCAAAAATACTAACCTTTTTAACTGGAACGACTCAAATGTTTTTGTTCGGTTACTAAATGTGAGCTCAGTGTTATGACTAGTGAGCTTTAGTTTGTAGCAAAGAAACAGACAGAGAACGAGAGATGGAAAGATTTAGAGAGAGAGAGAGAGAGAGAGAGAAAGAGAACGAGATACTACTGACTACTGACTGTAACCAGAGCTGAGTTCAATGTAAATTCCTCATGAAGTAGGATCGCATTCTCAGACTTGTTACAAACTCAGCTACTCATCAATTAACAGGACTGCAATTCCTAAGAAACCACTTTTAAATTGCACCAGAAGCTTTTATGTTTAAAGAGAAACACAGATCAAACAGTGCTGGCTGTCTGCTTGTACTGTCCATGGTGCTGAAACACAGCCATACTTACTCTGATAATTTTTACATTTTCTGATGTACTGAGCCATTTGCACGCATTTTAGGATGCACTTGTTCTGCATATTACTGCCACACAAAACATGGGAGCATTGTGCCAAACGTAGCTGGAGTTATTACACGTGTGGCTGATAATATATACAACTCAATGTAGCATTATAGATTCCCTCAAGCAGGAATTGATCCCAGATCTTCTAACACTGGAGATCAGGATACTACAAGATAAGCCACCAACTGGGAGCAGACCCAAATGAAGAGCAGAACTCAGACTCAAAAGGAAAGAACACTATTAACAAAAACAGAAACAAGAAGATTCTGCACTAACCAGGCTGGGTAAAAGGGAGATGGGCAAACTCAAAACACTCTCCTATAACTTAAACTGGGAGCCATGGAGCTAACCTCACATCTCAGGGTCAGAAGACCAACATGTGGATTTGACTGTTGTAGAGAACCACAGGTCTGTGAGTGATGTCTGTCCATGGTGCTGACACTTTTGCTGGCCCATCTAATTGCTTATACTCGATGTCATGGAGTACCACACACATTTCAATGCAGGAAGGGCAGTAAACCACCATAACCTGAAGAACAGGGGTACTCCAGGGCCGTACGTTTAAACCACTGGAAAATATCAATTGGCGAGCCATCCAGGAGAACTTAAATCTAGAGAATCCTAGAAAGCAGTGAAGAACCATGACCCACAAGAATCACACATCCACTGTGTGAGCTGAGACTCCTGAGAGGTTCCCAATGGAGTGCCTCTAAAAATGATAAACTTAGGATCAATTAAATAAACAGGACAAAATAGGTTTTCTGATTATTTGGTCAAAAAGAGTGGCTACACTAATAATTTCTTAACATTTTAGAGGATTTAACATGTTGAAATGCAATTGAAATTAATCAGTAAGGCAGTAGAAGTTCTCTTGGAGGAATGTTATTGGATCTGTACCCAAAAGTGCAACTTAGCTAACATCACTGCTTGGATATCAAAGAGGTTTCAGAAGCATTAACTGCTGTTATAACTCTTGCAATGCAAGCTTTAGATGTTTTGATCAACAAGGAAGGACCTGTGTTGTCATATATAGTCGGTGTAACTCTTACATCCCAGATTACAGGGAGGATCTGAAATGTGTGGTCTACCATTTAACCTCTCTGTAAGGAGACATTTTCAGTGAACATACAAAGCTTTATCTCAAGCTTCAGTGGAACATTTCTATTTTGATTACATCTCATAGCATAGTGGTCAATCTTGATCTGCCAGCTCAACAATGAGAGCTGAGAAAACTAAACATGTGCTTCTGTGTTGTTGACTTCTTAAGAAGTTAGTCATTTATTTAGACTTGGTTTTAATGTGACTGCACCAATTCAACTTTGCTTAATACATCACTATTAACTAACTGTGGAGGTTCATGGGGTCCGAAAGTGGTTGTGGGCATTATTTTACCATTTCTAACCCGGTGGGCTCATGAACCCCTCACTGTTATCATTAACATGTGTAGATCTCTAAACTCAAACTGAGTGAATGTTTGACTCTTTAAGGCTGGGAATTAATTACAGAATATTTTACTACACTACAACTCAGTCTCAAAGTTAAGGTCAGACAATTCTGAGATCAGTTATTGAAGGAAGTCATGTAGTTTGTGATGCTCTGATGTGTTTTCTGCACTGCAGCGTTTCATTGTGCATTTCCTGTTTTAGGCATGGCTGAAATTTGATGCTGGTGAGCTTTCAGACTTGAAGTTGCGTGTGGTGGTGGAAGGAAGTTACTCTTCACCCATATTTGTTGATCTAAGGTTACAATCAACAATCATGTTTCCATTACAGTCTAAACTGAGGAGTGTATATTAAAACAGTAAAATCGTACAAAACTGACATGGAAAATGAAAACACCAGTCACAGTTATCAGGTTTAGAAAATGTATTCATTTGTATACACAGAACACCAGCAAACAGACTTCAGGAGTGACCCAGGCCAGCACAACAAACAAAATCCAACACAAGCTCCAGGACAAACATGAACTACCTTATGCATAAACAAAAAAAGTGCTCACCTATTTCCCTGACTAGGCACAGACAAAAACAAACCCCATTCCCAAACAAAAAGGCAGCCACTCCCTACACCTGGTGCTCACTGACTACAAATTGCACAGCAAGCAAAATAGAGGGTAAGATGAGGAAGTCTAATCTGGACTGTGCCACTGGAGCGCCTTTGGAAGGCAAAGGCAGGACATGGAAGGACGGAGTGGAAGACAGCAGGATCCTGGAGTTGAAGAGATGAAGCCATGAAATCGAATCTGGAATGCACACACAAAATACACAAAACCAGGTGAAAAAACAGCACAGGACATAACAGCATGTACGTGTTTGTGATTGAGCAAAGGTGCAGTTTTAAGGGTGCACTGACTAGAACACTGACCAGCTTGTCATTATCAGATTCACCTTGGTATTTCATAGAATATATACTCTGCCCAATGATAGAGGCTAGTGTTTACACAATGTTCCAAATTATAATGCACATGCTATTTTTGCTCAAATAAGCTTTATTACATAGCTTCTTTTCATGAGGCCGAGAGAGACCTCTTGGTTGTTATGACCTCACCTTCATGGTATCATCAGAGGGAGAGGGGTTTTATACACCATAACACCACAACATATTTCATATATGGTTATCATAGCAAGTCGATACATAATTGGCTAACAGAAGCCTTTGAACTAACATACAGAGAACATGACTGACAGTTAAAGTTGCTTTCATGAGTAAAAACTTTTGCTTAAAGCTTAAGGCCTTTCCAGTTATCTTCAAAAAAGGGAAGAATCACAGGAGAGACACAACTTATGACCCTGACTATAAGCTGTTGCATTCAAAAATATACATTCTTTGGAGAATTTATTAAAACTTTAGCACATATAGGCACTTGAACTTCCATGACCTGGTGTACTGAACAGTCTGTTTATATAAGGCCTTGACTTGATCACAAAAGACAGTCAGGACACAGAGTTGGCCTGTCATAACATAATGGTTACATATAAACAGTATAATGAAATATAAATCATCAATCACCACAAGTCTATTAAAACCCCTACATGCTGATGATTAAATCAGTTCATACCTTTGTCACAAGATCTCCTTAACCTCCTGAATGTCAAAAAATCTCCTCCTCCTCAGAAGTTCTACCTTTTATCAGTTTTGACCTCAGAATATGTAGCGAAATCTCTCTTCTTCTTCGGCCAATTCTGTCCTTGGCTCGGTAGGTCCAATGTAGCATAACAAACATCACCTCCTTGAGTTTGGCGTCTGGAGAACTGTTCCTATAAGTATAGTTTTAAAGAATAGAATTAACGTTCATATGCGGTAAGCTCAAATTGATTTAATTCATTATATTTACAGCATAGTCATTAATATTTACAGTATTATGTTCTGTGGAATTTATAATAGATGACTGTGTCAAAAGGAACCATTTAGCAGATCAGAAAAAAAAATGTATTGTGTGTATGTTTGAACACATCCATGGGAGTGTGTCCATGGAGGGTGTGAGTGTGCTCTCATACCTTATTACTGTTTGTACTGTTCTGATTCTCTTTATTTCCCCCCTCCTCCTCACCATGTTTCTTCTTTTCTGTCAATGAATAAATCACAAAACATACATATCTAATTTATCAGGTGTGCAACACCCAAATCCCATCTGCATACCCATTCACCAATCACGTCATTGAAAATCCCCGCTTTGGTACACCATTCCAATTTGTGTTACTCATCCTCTAGCCCCTCACCAATTCTTAGTTTCACTGGCCACTGTTGACTCCATATCTTTCATTGGTGAACTATCCACAAGTGAGGTGTTTCAAAACCCCAGCAATCTTGCTGGGCCTAAACCACCTATTCCAGAATACATACTAACATACCACTACCATGTTGGTGTCACCATTGTGAGAATGGTCCACAACTCAAATATCCTAAACCAACATGGGGCCACGACTGACAAGACTTTTTTTTGGGTCCCCTTTCTTTAAGAGATAAGGTAGAGGGAGGCTGGTCAATTGTGCAGTAACAGAGCACTTTATAGACCAGATGTTAGACAAGGACTGAAGCCAAAAAATAGGGACTTTACTAGCTTCTAGAACAGGGATAGAAAGAGAAATAGGGATGGAATCCAAAACAGAGAGGAACATAAGGAACAGGCTATCCATGGGCTTCAAATCAGAAGCCAATTCACTTCTATGTATGAAAGGAGACTCATGAGCTAAATCACTGATAAGGAATTAAGTGAAGCCTAGAACAAGAAAATATAAAAATTTATAGGGGAGGGTATTCTGGGAACAGGAGTGAGAACCATGGACATATATCAACTGGTAGGCCAGCCAGGGGCAAACAGCAGTCTAGAGTGATTTAAATGCACAGACAGACACTGTACTTGTGATAGAAAGTGTGTTAGAACATCAAAATACATAGATCAGGGTACTCTAGGAACAGGGTTGAGAACCATTGAAACATATCAAGTGGTAATCCAGCTACAAAGCCAAAATGTAATACAGCAAACTGTATGAATACAGACATCATACTTGTGACAGAGATTGTGTTAGATTAGGAACACATCAAATTTGCAGGGCAAGGCATTCCAGGAGCAGGACTGGAAAACACTGGGCCAGGGGTAAAGACATGCAATGCTTGAGACAGAGAAGAGGTTCTGCTCAGAGATAGAAGCCAAATCCATGACAGATTTAGTAGATTGAACAAAAGCAAGACTAAAAACTGAACACAGCTCAGGGTCAGAAATATAAACTGTGATAAAGGTTGGGCTGACTGGCTCTGGGGCAGCCATCATAGTTCTAGCAAAGGGTGTTAGGATATACAAGACTAAGGGGATGCAAACAGGCTGGGGACCCACAGTGACATCACTGTTGACAACTGTAGCCAGTCTGTTGCAATGCACAATGTGTACATAATCACTGGTCAGTTTTTGACCACAGTACTGCTGAGGTTCAGATATTAATTGGCTGGTGGACCATTCTTAGAACAGTAGTGGCATTGACATGGTAGTGTGTGTGGTGCTGGTATGAGTGTTAATGCAAAAGTTGTTAGAAACACCATTAAAGTCTTTTTAAATGCAATGGTGGTTGAGAGTGGACCACCCCCCAAAAATACCTACAGAAGAGCAGCTCTGGGTCAGAAGTTGAGCTATAGTCTCTAACTGCATACCGATAAACTGGAACTACAACATAACGGTTTTTGAGAAAGTATTTTAGACAGAAATGTTTCCAGTGTTCAGGTTCAATATGTTTTACAACAGTAATGGTTTTCACCATTAATGATCTCTTACTAATTGCAATAAAAATGTCACCATAAAGGGAAATATTAGATGATAGCAAAACTGCAACAGTACCTTTAGTTGTGTGTCTGCAGATGCAGTACACACAGGTGGAGGAGAGGAGAACACACACAGGACACACACTGACCAGCAGCTTCCA
>JAILXH010013156.1:0-11553 GCA_023558415.1 Piaractus mesopotamicus | reverse complement strand
CTCTCTCTCTCTCTCTCTCTCTCTCTCTCTCTCTCTCTCTCTCTCTCTCTCTGTTGAAAGTATGATCATTTCTTGCTTATTAAGAGCTGCTTAGGTGTTTCAGTTTTGAATAAATGTCTTGCTGTGTTTTCTTAGAGAATTTTCAGTGCAGAAGTAAATCTTTAGGTTTCAGTAAGGTAAAAGGTCTGTAAGCCTTTTTGTTACTTTTTTTTTGGTCATTTTATTGAAGTGTTAAATCTCTCTCTCTTTCTCCATAGCTAACAGCAAAAGGTCGAGTCAAAAATTAATGATAATAATTTTTAAAAAATCACAAAATTCTTTCACAAACTCATGCAGTAATAAAACACTCTCTAATGGAACAAAATGCTTTCCTTTGCACTGCAGTTTGCCCAGCTCTTTAAACCAATCATTGCTGCTGCTGTGGTACGAGTCCCAGTATTCTAAATAAGGTGAGAATGGTCCAGGTAGAGAAGGGCAGTGCGGCGTGTTTTGGATGAGGAAGAGGAGGGTGATGAAGACTGGGCTTTGGCCAAGGCGGCTGTCTGCTTCTTGATTTCTCTGGAGATCTGACACCAGGACAGAGCATAACAGCAGCAGCCGTAGAAGCAATCACTGAACACATTGCCCTGAGAGGGAAGGGGAGAGGGAGAGAGAGGGAGAGAGGGAAAGAGAGAGAGAGAGAGAAAGAGAGAGAGAGAGACATTATGATTTACGTCAAGTAATATAATGCTGCCAGTATCTGACACAGTAAGTGAAAACTCAGCGCCTGCAAGTTTCTGTTAAACTCCTCTATAAACAGTCCGTAATTCAGAATAAAATAGCACCCTCTTCTGGTGAAGTTCATCAAATCTTTTTAGTCTCCCAAAAGATTTTCTATTGTTGTTGTGACAAGAGTCAGGCAAACAGATAACACGATTAAAAATGCAATTCAGTTCGGTTAAGTTCCATTCAAACTAGTCTAAATTGCTATAAGACTGCACAGAAAGCTTTTGGACTGCTTTCAATAACACTTGCGTAAAAGCCTTCACTCTCGTAATAAGGCGGTTGCTATGCGTCTCTTTTGTCACGCTACCTTCAAACTCATGCATAACACTGATCTCTTGTTTTTCTTCTTTCGTGTTCTGAGGTCACAGTGAATTGCACAAAGGCTTCACAACTGAGAAGCAATCAGTAACACAGCATTATTCACACCACTGCCTCTGTAACTTTCAAAGCACAGTCTTCCACCACTGACTCTTATACCATGAAGATAAAAAGCAGATTGCACACTTGTATTCACAAATGAATGGACTACTGCCTTTTTTGAATGTCAAATGAACCTTGCATTCAACCATGTAAACCTAGACAACAATGACGAAGGAAGTCTTTCTTTGAAGTTCTTACACAAGATGAACAAATCAAAGCTCTTATTTCTATTACATAAACGTAAGTAAACAGAATGTTCTCATGGACCTCTGAGTTCATATAAGCCCTGAGTATTTGGCCATGAATGGCATTTTTTGAGAATTGTCCTTATCACACTCTGTGGTCAACTGAGTTCCAAAGCATTTCATTTCTGTGTCATTTGGCAGTTGAAATAAGCATATTTAATGCTAATATTATGTATGCTAATACTTTTGCACACATCATTGTTGCTGATGTAAGCAAACCTGAATGAGGTGTACTAATTCTTTAAAACCACTGTCTATCTTATCCGACGGATTTCACAGGAGTTTTTAGGACTCTGTCGTATGTCTTTACACACCAGCTCAAAAAGAAGGTCTGGCTTTATGTTTAGGTCTGAAAGGCAAAATAAACATTATACTGATGAAGACACGATGACAACAGTAGATAATTCACTCATAACCTTTGGAAGACACGTCCTTCACCTAGTTTTGAGTTCCTTTTGAAAACTGTTTCGACATACTCACAATCATCAGATTTTTTTTGATGGTTTAATGATTTTTTTAAAATTTAGTACTATGGTTTTAATTACTTTCTAGCATTTGTTATGTTTTTACCATATAACGTCTCAATCCCTGATCTCTGTATTGGCTCGGCTACATTGTAAACGAGGGTCTCCCTCAGTGTGCTCTGAGTTTAAATAAAGGTTGATTGATTGATTGATTGATTGATTGATTGATTTGTCCGCTTGGTAAGGGTCCGAAACACGACACACATTACAAAAAATTATTCCACACATTTCCACCAGAGAGGTTGCTAAATCTCCAACACTTACAGAGTGCAGCTTTAATCTACAACCCCATTTCCAAAAAAGTTGGGACAATGTGCAGAATGTAAATGAAAATAGAATGCAACGATACGCAAATCATGTAAACAAATACTACAAAGACAACATATCAAATGTTGAAACTGAGAAAATTTTCTTGTTTTTGGAAAAATATTTGACCATTTTGAATTTAATGCCAACAACATGTTCCAAAAAAGTTGGGACGGGGGTATGTTTACCACTGTGTTTCATCACCTCTTCTTTTAACAACACTTTGTAAGTGTTTGGGAACTGAGGAGACCAATTGCTGTAGATTTGAAACTGATATGTTTTCCATTCTTGCTTGATATAGGATTTCAGCTGCTCAACAGTTCAGGGTCTCCTTTCTTGTATTTTTTATTTCATTTTCATTTCATAATGCGCCAAATGTTATATGTAATATATTTTTCAAAAAACAATACAATTTCTTAGTTTCAACATTTGATATGTTGCCTTTGTACTATTTTCAATGAAATATAGGGTTCAAATGATCAACTTAAGTACATTCTACACAACTGAGCTGTGTAGATTGTATATATTTTGCTATTTATTATGTGTGGACATTTTTTGATCCTAACAGTAATATTCTTGGAGTGGGGACCTATTAATTACATGAACATAAAAACTTTTATTGGCCAATTATTGTATGTTCCAGTAATTCCATGAATTTTACATTTTACATTCAGTATATTCCCTTTGCCTCATTGGGTTTCATACTGTTTACAGCAAAATTATCTGATGTTGACTTTAATACTGTAAAACAAAAGGAAAAAACTAACCTAAACCAAATTCATTATGTACTAGCATACATTTGCCATTATGGGCCCAAAAAGAGCAAGATTTCACTAGTAATACCAATATTTTGATTCAGTCTGTTCTGTTTTTATTGGTACTTAAAATGTGTGACTTCTACTGTGTACTGGATGCATATTACCCACCATATGCATATTACCTGTATGTTCACAAGCATGCATAGTAGAATTACACTGTAAAAAAATGGCTCTTCAGATCAGCCTAAAAATACTCTATGTGCTAAGAAGTAAATTATTATTATTAATTTTATTCAACCTATATAAATACTTTGAATAAACGATTCTTTCAATCAATGTCATTTTTTGACTTGACTAAAACTAGTTCAGTTGCTTGTTGCCACATGAAGTAATATGTTTTAGGTTGATCTGATGAATGATTTTTACAGTGCATAGCTCATACTGCTGTAACCAGTTCCTATGAATTTTCTGATAAGCCACCTACATCAGTAATGATATCTTTATCTGCTTTCACATCAGGAGCTTACAACTGTTCTACTTTCTTTCATGTGTGATCTTGACTCTGTTCCTGTGTGCAAAATTAAACTTAGAGTACAGTTTTTTTGTCAACAGGCACTTTTCCTGATGTTTTTAAAGCTGCCTTGGTGAAGCCTCTACTAAAAGGGAGTAGCATGGAGCCTTCCATACACAACTATTCCAGATGAATTTCCTCCTTTTTTAACTAAAGTTTTTGAAAAAGTCACGACGTGTGTCGCATCACAGGTGGTGCGCATATTGAACATTTGTGAAGCTTTGTGGAATCAGTTATAAAATCTACATCCCTCTGAATTTCTTGTTTGAATTTTGATAAATAGATCTTGTTCAACATGAAGCCTATTTAACTTTGTTTGCCTAGGGCATGTGGGTACTCAGATATTCACATCTCAAATGATGTCAGTGTTTTTTGGGACACCCTGTACATTTAAAGCAGAAACTTTTTTTTCAGAATTTTCATTCAAATAACAACACTGAGACAGCCCTATTGGGTGAACTCAGGTGTAGTGCTGATACACAAATCCTTCTATTTCCTTCCTTGATATTTCCTTCAATTATAATCCACTATCATGAAAAGTGGTTATGCCTCTCAGGCACAGTTTTGGAATGGATAGAATTTCTTGAGGAGTCCCACAAGGTTTGATTTTCAGGCTTTGGAAACTTGATATCAATTTTCATAGCTATGCTGATGATACAATATTACATATGTCCATTCCTTCTCAAGACGGTTACCAGCTGGATATTTCTCAGTGGATGTCACAAAGTTTTTTACAACTATATCAAGAAAAATCTGAAGTACAAATTATTTGTAGAGCCCTTTGCATCATGTCCCAAACCTGAAGTACAAAAGCTGAGTTCAGTTTTCTCCCGCATGTACAAGCAGTTAAAGAAATATTGCGAAAGTTTAGTCTTATCTATCACAGAGTAATGCAGAGAAACTTGTTCATGCTTTTCTTATAAGCAGGGTGGATTACTGTAACCTCTTCTTACTAGACTTCCTACACTGTAAAACTTGGCTCGTAGAACCAACCTAAAAAAATACTTCACGTGGTACCAAGTAAATTAACTAGTTTTATTCAACCTAAATAAATACTCTAACTGAACAATTCTTTCAATCAATGTGATTTTTGAGCTGAATAAAACTCATTCAGTTGCTTGTTACCACATGAAGTACTTTTTTTTAGGTTGATCTGACAAGCCATTTTTTACAATGTGAGAAAACAGTACATCCTCTACGACTCATACAACATGCAGCAGCATAGAGCCTAACAAGAACAACAAAAAGAGAGTTCAAAAAGAGCTAAGAGGCAGCCGTCTGTATCATTACATGTATTAGTTTTTAAAGCTTTAAGTGGTCTCAAAGCACCTCACAGAATGCCTATCTGTTTATATTCCAACAGGCGATCTTAGATCTGCAGATACTGACCTTCTACAAATACCTTCCATAAAATACAGAAAATGTGAAGAGACTCTTTCTGTTACTATGCTTCTAAATTGTGGAATCAATTCCTGCTCTACTGCTCTATAAGTAAAGTTATTATTTGTGATAATTATTGTTAATTGCTTCCACATGTGTGGCAAGTGACAATAAAGTGCACAGGAGGGTTAACTTGCATGTGGCATATACGGTCCTATTTTGACTAAAGCTCTCATAATTCAGAGGACCCAGTCACAGGGTGAAAAGGAAAACCAAACAAAAAAAAGTGTTAGTTCCGGGGATGTGATGAAGCATTTTCAAAAACATGCATTCTTTTTTTAGAAAAAATGGTTCAGACTTGCCATCTTTATTTGTGCATGTCACTGATCAGGTGTGGCTGGTATGAATGGACGAGCAGAGCTAAGCCCTCACTTTCTTTTGAAGAAAAAAGTTATTAAAATATGGTTTCATTTTTGGCATCCATATTGTATCACTTGCTGTTAACAAATGGCTAGAAATATTTTGGACTACTATTTTCAGATTATTTTGGGCTTCTGTGAAGTCTAAGAACATTAGCACCACCAAAAGGTTGTAAGTAATGCACAAGTTGGTTGAAATTGGGGATTTCCATCTAGCTCAAGCTGTGGATTCACTCATCTCTGATTCTGTGAGAAGCGCGTTGTGACCTATTATACAACATGAATCACCCCTGAGGTTCTTTATCCATTTGGACTAATTATTTGCTCTCATGATGTCCAGCCCCACCCTCCTTCAGTCTGCAGTCAGTACAGGGCTGAGGAGGTCTGGTTCTAAACCCAGATTGGCCTAGACGTGCTCGAAGCCGTTGTAAAATGCTGCATATTCACTCACATGAACGTGAACTTTTTAATTTTGTTTACACTGAAAGTCAGATAAAATTGTGAGCATGTCATTACGTGGTGAAGTTTACTGCAAAGACTTTTAATGTAAAGCCTACATTTATCCAATTTCCACAACTGGAATAATGCTAATTTCTATTAGTGCACTTAAGTTTAATGTCAGTTTGCAGTGGTGCCATATCAGCTGTCCATGGACATTTGGAGCTTGTAACTGTTCATTTTTTTTTGTTTGTACGTTACTGTTTTACAAGGTTCTTCAATAATGATTTGAACTTAAATCTTCTCATGCTCTTTTGTAATTAGCAGGTAGGTAGCAGCATGTAGATACGTGCAAAGCTGCTATGAAAGGTAATGTGATTGTTCTGTTAGATTGCTATAGCATTAGGTAATAGTATACATCAGCATTCAAACATTTAGGTGTGGCTATTTGCAAGCCTGACAGCTCATTTCATTATTTAATTGCTGTAGCTGGAAGTGGTTCCCAAATGTGATGTTACAGCATGCATGCCATTGATAAGTGTTACTTTTTTGTCCTCCCAACCTATATTATGGCCTAGTGTTGTAGAACTCCTGGTCTCGAGACCAGAAACTAGCAGTCTTGGTCTTGACCTTTTTCGGACTCTTGTTTTAGTCTTGGGGTAAGGTGGACTTGGAAATTGTTGCTGAGTGCAATGTCTCTGTCTGAGGTAACTGGGAACTGAATTACAATTGAATATCAGCAAAACAAAGAATACACAGAACAAAACAGTTTTTCTCTAGATAAGAGGTTCCCAAACTTTTGCAACTCGTAGCCTACACAAATGAACACAAATCTTTTTTTTTTTTTTGAGGAGACTGATATGGCAGCTACTGAATGCTGGATGTCAGTCTGAACAGAGGAAAGCAAATAGAGCTCTGGCTCAGTTTGACAGTTTTACATACCTATGCACTGTGTTTAATCTGCCAATGACGGTGTAAGGTGTTGTGTTTGAAAGCTTAATTTAAAAAGACTCTTGAGCAAACAGCACAGAGCTGCAGTTACTCATTTTCGGTTCTTACCATATATGTATATATATATATATAACAAAACAATGGTTTCAACAACAAGTTGGGCAGGCATGAATCATTTTATCGTTAATGACAGTGACAGCCAGTCATAATTGTGCCATAGTCAAGACCTGAATATATATATTTACTTGACTTGACTATGGCACACGTCATTAACGAAAAAATGACTCATGCCTGCCCAGACCTGAATAACTTGTCTCTTATAACTCTTGCTCTTATAGCTGGAGTAGGGTGTAAATGTTTGAATGAATGAATGTTTGAAACCATTGTTCTGTGTGGTTAGGAAATATCCCAGCACAATAAGAATTAAATGTGTAAAGAGGAAGCCTGCTGAGGGTTTCATTTATTCTTGTAATACAAAGCACAAAGTGAGTAATACAGCTCTGGGCCATCAGCCAATAACAGCCCCAGGCCAGCTTATCTACAAACCCCCATCCTACACACTGCATCAACTCATAGAGGTGTCAAATGTGGGAAAGTTTCAGTGTTTGGGGTTAGAAGTGTTGAAGAGCTCTTATCAGAACTCTGTCTCTAACCGTCAACAACTTTCTCAGTAGCTGAGACACTGGGGTGAAGATGTTTATCAAAATTCAAAAGGCATGAGACTGAAGTTTAAAAACAGACAGAGGGAGACATCCTTTATAGTGCACTGTAAAACTTATAATGTCAAATTGGCGGCAGTTTCTCCAGTAATGAACTGTTTATTTACAGTATTAATGCAGTACTACAATACTATAGCATTGCTGTATCAAAATAAAGTTTCTCTATGTTTTTCATTCACTCCTGTATTTCTCGTGTATGTGATCTAATGTGCACACACACAACTCTCTAAAGAACCTTAAGTGTTGCTACATTATGTACTACAACACTTAAAGATACAGACAAATGGAAAAATTTATCTGGCTAGCTTCTAGTAGCAAATGATTGGCTTTTGATGCTTACGGCTACATAGTTTAAAGAACAGTCACACTATTTTTCACAACAGTGTAGTTCTGTTTATTAATCCCACCATGAACTGAGCATCATATTACAGCAGTTACTGCATTTTAGTCTTTAAGACTACAAAGACAGCAGTAACCGGATATCTATTAATTACAACGCTACAGGATAATTTAGTTAACTGAAACACAAAACACTGTGAGAATACCACAATATGTAAAATGCATCAAAAGTATATTTGTGGCAGGAATAGCATGTTAAAAAAACAAAAACAAACTGATAATGTGAAATGACCCAATCTTCACCTCAGTCTACTGTATTTAAAGATTACAGCTTACACTGTAAATTTACAGCAATCTATGTTTTTTTACGTTAATGTAAAGTAATGAAGGAATGCGTGTGTTTTTGTTACCTCTATGCCATAGCGCTCTCTCACTGCTGCACGCATTGCGAGGGAGGCTGGAGGCACGCAGCCCACACAGTCCAGCAGAGGCAAACACACACAGCCCCCTGCGGCCCTGTTCGTCTTACACACAAATACAGGCAAACACCAGAGAGCGAAGCAACCTACACACATACACACACATAAGGTTGAATTTTCATCTTTTTGTCAGTGATGTATTTTCTATTAATTCATTATTGTATTATTGCAGCCACATACAGCTCTGCCTAAACCTAAACCCTAATATTTTTTTCAGCAAAATTAGTTGATTTGTGATGAGTTGATGTCAAAACATCAGATTTTTCACCCCACACATACTATATGAGCATAATTTGTCATACATCATGCAAAAGTCAAAAACCACCCTTCATTTGTTCATTTCCAGTCAAAATGGCCATTAAGTACAGGGTATTCGATTTTCAGCATCAAGGGAAAAAAAACAGAAAACATGTATTTACCAGAAAATTGAACAGAGGCCTTGACAACTAAATATAATATGATTTTTTTCAGGTGCACTTTATGTTTACTACAGCCTCCATTCTCAATTTTTTAAAGAAATCCACAGGAATATTTTTCCACGATTGCACTTTCTGCTTCTCATAATCTGAAACACATTCAGGGGTTGGTCAGTTCTGAGAACAGTAGCAGCTTCTTTGATTGACAGATTTTCTTCTGTTTTGTCTGTTTCTTTTTCTAGATAACAGCTTTTTGACCTCTACACATCTTTTCAGACTCACAGTGGAAAGATGAACAGAAATAACTGCGGATCATTTCAGATCTGAAACAAGAGTGGAGCTTGATTTTCTCCTCTCTCTCAAAGATGAAAGCTTTGATTACTGTTTATCTGATGGTGATGGTTTTGGTTGTCTACCAGGTCTTGCACTGTTGTTAGGGGTTTGATTTTCTCTGTATATTTTAACCATTTTATCCTTTGAATTGCCCCTAAATAATGCAAGCAGATTATCTCATATCTAATCTCAGAAATATCTTCTGAAAAAAGAACAACTTGAATGAAGGGTGATCTCTGACTTTTTCACAGAACTGTAGAAATAGTTTTAAAATGTTGTTCAAAGCTGAGTCTAGCTTACAGTGTAAATGTTTAAGTTTAGACCTGCTTCAGTGTAAAGCTTAAATCCGTGGCAGACAAGAGGAGCAGTAGACTACTCACAGTCCCCCATATCCCCATAGCATTCACACAGGCCAGTGCTCCACTGCCCATCCCGAACTGCTGGACCAGGCTGAGACTGTACCACTGTCAACTGAAGAGGGGGTCTTTCTCTGTCCATGCTGAAATGTAGTCCTGAACTACCAGGTTTAAATGTCATTCAGATATCCATTTAGACAGCAGGGGTCATACACCATGCTACCATTTCTTTTACACTATACCAAAGTTTACCATGATTTTAAATAACAATGCATCACATCAATAAACAGAATGAGATGGATAATGCCCTGTTGTCTTTTTAAGATGCTAGAAAAGCAATGAAACATACCTTATCAAGTCCAGGGGTCAATTAAAACTCAATGTGTGGCTCCTCACAGTGTGAACTAAATGAACTAAAGTGTTGGCCTATGTGCTCCCACTGATCATGTGATGTCTACTGTAAACAAGGGCCTGGAAAGATAGTCACCTTGGTGTTTGGTCTAGGATTAATTTGACACTGTCTATAATTGCTGAGCTGGTCTTATTTATTTAGGGAAACAAGAAGCAGTTTTCCAGAGCTAATTCAAATGACTTTTACCCCTTAAAGTTTCAAGCTTATTTCATACTAAGGCTTATTATTTAGCAACACATGGAAAAAAAATTTTTTTATTAAAGTTATGATTAAATTAGGAGAGCAGTGAGGAATGGAAACCAGGTCCAGGTCCAGGTCATGGCTATTTAACAACCAAGTATTGTCAAATTAAAATCAAAGAATGGTAATTGTTTAATTCTAAAAACATTTATTTATTTTTTTATCACATTCCAGTTTAACTGATTGACTGGTAAACAGCAATGGATGCCACATCTTTGTAGGATAATTGCTTTAAGAAATGAAGCAAGCTACAGTTGGTCCAGTTATTTAGAAAAGAGTAATGTGTAATAAAATTAACTTGTCAGACTTTATTACTTACTGTAATACTTACATTTTTCACTGCCTATATTCTTTCACTTAACATATGCTGTTTCATGGTTATGTTTCTAAATATTTCATTGAGTTTTAACACAGTTTTAATGGAAATTTTACTATTATGTTTTAATAGAAAAATGATTAATCCTTAAAAATCCCAGGCTTACTACATACTAAGGCTTATTATTTAGTAACTGCAGGGACTTCGATGCAAACTGGTTGAGCTATTCTTAGGCTATAGAAGTGTGCAATAAAAGTTTGGGCCCGCCAGCAGGCCCATGGCCTTGTAAGGAGTTTATTGTGCATTCAAAGCCACTCTGTATTGCCTTAATTAACAGCAGCAAGATCGCTAATTAACAATATACTGTTGTGTGAAACTATCCAAATATCTGCAGAGAAGTAGAGTTTTTCTCATCTTAACCTGAAATGTAATCATCAGTCAGCGATAGCATCATGGACTTTTAGGAACTATGCTGATGTAAAGCTCAGATAGAGAGCAATGTAGGAAATATGCTCTGCATCTGTGGTCTGTGGGAACATGTTTAATGAGATGGTGTTGGTCTAAATCTGGTCAAACTGAAGAAAAGCTTCAGTGGGGTGTATAAGATTACACCACAGTTTCACAATAGCCCATACAACTGTTGAACTAAACTAAAGAAGTTAAGCACAAGACAAATTAAGCATTGATTCCACATTTATTTATATATCTCTGAAATCACATCACATTTATTTAGTTTCATTATGCAACTGTAACAAAGTACATAGAATTACCATTGTACAATATATTCAAAGCTAAAAAGCTTTACCATCAGGGGTCAATACATAGAAAAAAAAGAATGAAAAACACAATAACTAGCTATAAACGTCCTTTCCGTCAGTGTTAGACATGTTCACATATTTGGGTTCATTCAAACATTATACTGCAGGTAGCCAGAATGTTAAGAAATACAGACAAAGAATATTGTGCCACAAAACCCTCGGAAATGCAATTATGGGAGTTCAAACAGGAATGGCAACGTTGTAGAGAATTCCATTATTGTGGTTTATGCTTTTACAGCGTCCCATGATTTCACCTGAACAAAAGAAGAAATAGAACTAATGAGTTATTATAATTTTAAAAAGACGTGTCTAACCAACATTAAATTCTGGAATATCAAAAAAAAAAAA
>JAILXH010013132.1:0-10058 GCA_023558415.1 Piaractus mesopotamicus | reverse complement strand
GGTTTTTTTTTTTAGAACATAGAGAATAACATCAATAGAATGGTTTAAACAATGCCAATAGTGAGAAAAACAGTGCCTGTAACAACCTTAGCTGCCTGTAGTTCCATAGATGCACCTCAAATTTCGGCTACTGAAAATGTTTTGGTTAAAAACATTAGGCTTATTGCGAAGTGTCAAAATCGAATCATTTTAACGCTAATAAAAATAAAAATATTAAAGCACTGTTTGTTTCCTTAGCTCTCCATCACCAGTCAGGAATGGCAGAAAATGAATGGTGAAAATATCAACCATGTGAAACCACGTTACAGTTTCTACAAGGGACCTTAGACAACTGATTTGTAATCTCTGTTCCTACCAAGTAACAGGAGGGGGTACCCTCAAAAGCTTCTCCGCAAAAAGTCTGATACACCATCTGAAAGCATTCTGCTCAATATACAGCAAAACAACAGAAGCAAAAAGAAAAATTCCAAAGTATAACTATTCTTCACCTTGGATGACCAACGGTTCTCGGTTGATCAGGAGGCTGGATTTCACATGCATATACTGTACATACTGTAATAATTTTAGAAGCTTTATGTTAAACTTAACTGTTCAATCGTCTGCCCAGTTTTGCCCTATGAAACTGACTGGACTGATTTTATCGATATTAAAAGTATGTCCTGAATTTCAGTTTTGGGCAGGAATTTTCATGTAAGTACATCATTTTGTAATACAGTGTGTCTTCACAGAGATTTTGGAATATGAATTGTTTTCTGGTAATAATTACTTCAGGTGCTTCTTCATTTTGTCCCCACCCACTTGTCAGAGTAGAAAGAACAGGTCTACCGCTCTCCTTAGTGGGCCTCGTTTGGTGCGACAGGAGGACCTGAGGGGGAACACCCTGCTCTTCCACCTCAGTGAATCTAGGCCAGGACACTCAGACTGCATCACATTTACATTTGACAGCTCGCCCTCGTCAAAGAAGTGACCACCACTAAGGCCAAAAAACAGAGGGCAGGTACTACAAAGCACACATACCAAACCTTATTCTTCCAACGAGACGATATGATCAATCTCACTTTCATCCCCATCACATTTCATCCCATGGTGGAAAGGAAACACAACACAATAGAACAGATTTCTGTGATGTTCACCCTAATGGTTTTGCGTGGGCTTTGGAGAGTGGTGTCAGGGGAACATGGTGGAGCTTGTACTTTCAGCAGAAGAAGGTCAGGCAAAGGACACTCATAGTGTCCGGAAAGAAAGCCTGAGCACTCTGACAACAGTGCTGGGTGAGCAGCAGCAGGAAGGTCAAAGCCACAGTCGTGCTCTACTTTTGAAAAGCATTGAAATATTTAGCTCTTAATAATTTAGGTAAGGTGTTCAAGGAGATACTTCAGTGCTAGAGCACCTTCTGGAAATTTAGAATTCACAAAATTCACTCAATAATGAATTAAAAAACACCAGCATAATAACCATTTGATGGCATGAATTAAAAGGGCATTTCATGCTGAAATGGTTCTTCAGATTGATGGAGAATGGTTCTGTATAGAACCTTTTTGAAAATGGTTCTATGTAGCAATAAAAAGGGTTCTTCTATTGCTACAAGCTTGACAGCGTAACAATAGCAGAACCTTTTTTGGTGCTATATAGAACCATATACAACACATTCTCCATCAATCTGAAGAAACCTTTTATACCATGCAAAGAACCATTTTAGCCTGGAATGATAGAACTATTCCCTTTATTAAAGAGCCATTGAAGCACCTTTTTTTTAAAGAGCATAGCAATTGACATGTTTTTGTTGTGTTGTGAAGAATTGCAGCATTGCATATTGCAACTTCATCGGTTTCACAGAATTCTTTTTTAAAAGAATAATTCAATCAACGAATTAGCCAAATAGAAAACAAACAAACAAACAAACAAAAAAAACAAAAACCAAACACACCAACAGCCAACAGTCCACCTCAAAAATATCCAAGCCAAAGCACTTCAAGTCTCTCAAAACTGACTTCCACCTTCAAGGGACATCATCAGAAAGGGGCATTCCTAAATTTTAAACCACGAAATCTAACTTTAGAAACTGTTGATGCACTGCTGTGAGAGTAGTCTTGTTTACAACAGATGAAAAAAAAAAAAAAAAACAGAGCTCATCCTTCATTTAGTAAATTCTACTATTTAATTTCCATTTTGTATCTATTTCCCTTTCTCTGTAAGAGCTTCTTGACAGCTACACATCCTTTCAGACTCACAGTGTTGAGTTGTCTTCTCATAGAAAGTGATGGACAGAAACACCTGTGGATTTTTCAGATCTGAAGCAAGAGTGGAGCTTGTTTTTCTCCTCTCTCTCAAAGATGAAAGCTTTGCGTTGTTTATCCGAAGGGGACAGTTTTGGTGGTCTACCGGGTGTTGCACTGTAGGGTTGTTAGAGGTCTCATTTTCTCTGTATCTTTCAATAATTTTTTGAAATCTGTTTTGGAAACTCTTGTTTTTTCACTTAGTTTTCTTTCACGTTTTCATTTCATCTTCTCAGAAATGTCTCCCTAAAAATGACATAACTTGTATGTAATGGACTAAACTTGAAGGATGTTCTCTGACTTTTGCACAGTGCTGTAAATGAATCTAACAATTGAGTTGTTGTGTTAAAGTCCTAATAACCGTCCTCACCATGTCGATTAAATTACGTTGATAAAGCTCTAGATGTACAGTCGGTTTTGTTCTTTATCAGAACTGACTCTGCACACTGGCCAGATGGATTGCGGTGCTAGAGAGACTTTCAGATGAGGCTTAATCTCCTTGACAGAAACAACATTGCTGCAGTCTTCTCTCTCTCAAACACTCACACAACACGCAGCTTGATGGAAACCATTTGACTGCAAAGCGTGCCTTGATCTTACAGCCCTGAACAGGTAGAGGAAGAACAAATAAAAAAACACAAAAAATGCATCCGTCTTGTGACATTTCAGCTCACCCCTTTAGCTGGTGCTCTCACGTGCTTTTACAGGATCCTCGCTAGCGGCCAGGTTTGCCTTTTGCACATATGTAAGCTGTCAAACTGAATCGAGTGGTGCTTTCTGATACGATTCGAATGACACGCTCCCTGGGGCTACTGGCCTTTTCCTTTTGGTGACGGCCTCTCTCACACCAGTCACTGCCAGCCCCTGGTGCCCGGTGGTGAGATGGATGGGCTCCTGTCAGGGAAGCGCTGGCCTTTAATGTCCCACCGTTTGGCTGCTTGAGTGATGGGCATTTCTGCCCGGGTGCACATTCAGGCCTGGGCGTGCGGGGCAGGGCACTGACGCACGTCGAGCTTCATTTGCCCCTCCACACCCACAGCAGTGTGGTGATTGGAGACTGGATAGACATCAGGAATGACATGGATCTAGTGGGGTGTGGGTAAATGATGCTGTGTGGCATATGCCAGCCGTCACCTCCGGTTAATGTGTTGGGACTCACGTCTCAGTTTTGAAGTCAGTGCAATAAAGAGGTTTTTATTAAATACACTAGCCGCTCAGCCGCTTAGCAATCAAATGACTTTATTTTATCATATTCACAAATATCAACCTATTCAGCCTACAGCTGTTTAACTCCACCTATTTACATTGGAGTTATAAGGAGTATAGCAATGCCCTAGCAACCTTAGCAACCACCTGGGATACTTTAGCAATGGCATAGCAACGCCTTAGCAACACCTGGAATACCATAGCAATGGTCATGAACACCTTAGCAACCACCTGGGATACTATAGCAGCAAACTTTGCCCTTCTGGTTTTATTTTGTTGCTATTGTTGTTACAAGTGTAAAATAACTTTATTGCGGCAAAAAATGGTAAAACAAAGGAAAAAAGGGAAAAAATAATACCCCAGAAGTCCACTTAGCCCCCCACCCCTCCACTAAATTTATACACCACATGGTTCCCCAGATAAGACATATTTTAAACATGATCATAAATGGGAAAAAAAATTTAGGCAATTTGCTGCGCGAAGGCCTCATGTCTTGCGCACGGGACTTGTCATGCCTACGTGTATTTCAGGAATACCTATGAAGAGGGTCCATCAGGATCCCAGCCTGTCAAGCTGAATACCTATAAACTTTTCACCTGTCAGTGCCCACAATCCACGGGGCCACGTTGCTGATCCAGCATGATAGGCAGGTTTCAAGGACACGGTCCTGCCATTCTTGTGGCAAAAGCTGTTTGTGTTAACTCACAACAGACACATCAGATCAACTTGTGACATTCTGTTATTCCTTAATATCATGACCCGAAGTTGCTTGGAATTTGGCCACGTAACATGGAGCAATGTTTTAATTTCCGCAGGCTCAGCTTGCATGCTCAGATAATAAAATAAAAGGTCAAAGGCCCATGGCCTCGCCCTCTTGTCACTGAGCCACTAATATGGTAGGCAGTAGACAGTGATGCGTGCTTAAGCATATTTAAGTACCCTGAAGTTTATAAGATTCAGATTGACAATGACTAACAGTGACAATTACCTGTTTGACATTTAAGAGCCTAATTGACCCCTGGTCAAATTACTCACAACACAAAATGTAGGCTGTGCAAAAGTTATGGCACATTTTCTATATTATGTTTTATTTTTACTCCAATAAGTTAAACTCAGCAAATAAACAGTGATTGTGCATTTAAAGGTGTAGAAGTGTGGTTTCTGTAGAGGATGTGTTATTTTCATAGTGTGTGTGATATAGTGTCTAAATACTTTTTCCCTATCTTTGTTTATGCTTATGAATATCCTTCTTTATGCTTATCAATACATACTTTTTTGCTCATATATATATATGCATTATTTTTAAATTTGAAGTGGATATATGCAATAATATTTGTCTGAATACCTGTTTCCCCTCACTGAGTGTTACAGAAAGCACTTAACATAGCTGTGCAATGGTTGACTTTAGCAGCTCTGTTTTGCTGTATTTCAGAGAAAAAAGGACACAGCTGTTATTGCTTTTGCACCATTTTGGGTCACTTCCAGTAATACACACAGCTATGTGCTCAGTGAAGGAATATTTTTGAAGACTGCCAGTGTTTGAAAGCTGATATGAACAGTTGCGGTGCAAAGCTTCCTCTAAGGCTGGAAACACTGTGCATTAGTCTGTATTTAGTAACTATCTCGAAATTTGTATTATTTCTGTGTGTGTATTTATGCTGGCCCACGGAGTCATGATGAATCCCAGAGTAGCATCGCTAGCCAACTGTGACGGAGTAATGTGGAAAAACCTGCTTTGAAAGAATGCCGCTGAAAAATATAGTTTGGGACATTGGACAGACAAAAGATTATATTGACAGTATGTATTGTCATTAAAATGTAAATTACTAATATTTTGTTTTTCATTCTCACCTCTCTTTTATTTCATCCAAGTCTTACTTTTGGGTTCTGCCGGTGTTAGATGTGGCACTGTCAGAGGAAGCCATGAAATTTCTGCCCTGCTAGATCTTCCCTGGTCATCTGTAAGTGTTACTACTGTGATATGAAAGCTTCTAAGAGCAACAAACTAAGCACAAGAACTGTGCGTTGGGAGCTTCATGAAATAGGTTTCCATTGCCAAGGAGCTGTACATAAGCTATATGTAAGCCTAAGATCACTGTGCGCAATGCCAAGCGTTGGCTTGAGTGGTGTAAAACGCACCGCCGCTGGACTCTGGAACAGTGGAAACGTGTTCTCCAGAGTGATGAATCACACTTTAGTATTGGCAATTTGATGGATGAATCTGAGTTTGGTGGACGCCAGGAGAACACTACCTACCAGAATGCATAGACTCAAAAGTAAAGCTTGGTGGAGGAGGGATAATTGTCTGTGGCTGTTTTCTGGGTTTGGTCTGGTCCTCTTAATTCCAGTGAAAGGAAATGTTAATGCTACAGCGCACAGAGACATTTTTGGACAATCATATGCTTCCATCTTTGTGGCAACAGTTTGGGGAAGACCTTTTCCTGTTCCAGCATGACTGTGCCCCTGTGCACAAAGCGAGGTCCATAAACACATGGTTTGACTAGTTTGGTATGGAGGAGCTCCAGTGGCCTGCAAAGAGCACTGACTTTAACCTATTGAATACCTTTTGGATGAATTGGAATGTCAATTGAATGCCAGGCCTTCTCATCCAACATCAGTGCCTGATCTCACAAATGCTCTTTTGGAAAGCCTTTTCAAAAGTGTGGTGGTTGTTATAGCCCTCTATAAAAGGGGGAGGGGCAACTCCATATTAAACCCATGGTTTTAGAATGGGATGTCCAACAAGCTCATATAGGTGTGATTTTTAGGTGTCTACATACTCTTGGCCATATATGTTGTTCTGTGTTGTACGTATACTACGGGCTTTCGATGTTGGTCCCCAAAACTTGTCAGACCAAATGTTTATCCCTGGCCAGGCACTCTGTGTCCCGCAATCAACATAGCTAAAGTGGCCTGGCGCACTTTTATTGTGTTTCATTTGGGTTAATGTTGTGTGATGTTAATACATTGTCACCTAATACTTCAGCCTTCATGATTTTTGCCACAAATGCAATGTTTTAATACTGAATTACTGGCCACGTCTAGCACATTGATTGACAGTGTGCTATCATTTGTTTATTTATATTCAAATGCTGCTGTGTTCTGACTCCACAACATGTGTCATTCTTCAAATCAGAAGCTAATACATTTATGCCACGGAAGCCTGCCATCGCCAGCTGGCCTGTGGGATCAATTACATTGTCTTAACTTGGTTCCCTGGAGTGATGCCTGCAACAAGTACAGGGTGAATACAGTAGCACCGCAGGAGTCAGAGCAGCCTAACTCTAATCTGATCTTCTTAATCTGTCTGTTACTGAGCATATCTGATAGCCATGGCTTGAGTTTGGCAGATAGAGAATTAGCCAATGTAAGGGACCTTCTAGACTGTACGTGCATACGTTAGCCATCTGAACTTCCTCTTTATACGGTCTAAGCGCAGACAAACGCACAGATGAGCTGATCGGACCAGGGATGAGCCGACCCAGGCCCAAAGTCCCGCTAATCCAGCAGAGTTTAGCAGCCTGCTGGGAGCCACTGATGGCCGTATGCCCGTCTAATAGCATTGTTCATTTCACTGTAGGCCCAGACTACAGCTTAGGAACATTTAGGAATTGAGTTTTTTTTTATTTCATTTTCATTCAAAACTGTCTTTTAAGCAAATGACAGCCACAAATTCAAATCACATTCTCCACATTCTCAAATTCATACACAATCTTTTATGAAGAAAACGGAAAAACGAAAAACAAAGAGTTAAACCATACAACACTGAGGCATTTACCATTACGCTCATGTTAATTGGATTTGGTACCAGACTGTGTAACAGATTTTTAAGCGTCTAATTCCTTCAAGGAGCCTCTCCTTGCTAATCCCTGATCAGGCAATTAATCCTGAGAAGCTACACCGCAAAAACCAGCCGCCATGCCAAATTGTGGGATTGCCTTTTGCAGGTTTAGGATTAAGTTGAACTGACAAAGACCTCTGTTATTGCACGTATCCATCGAGCCTACTGTGTGTTAAACCCAACAGTGACCCAGGTTTGACACAAAGTAACCATGGCCTAAACGTCAACGTTAACAAGAGCAGAGAGCAGAATTTCTCTATTCTGAGAAGGTCTGGCATAGAAGGTCTCCAGCAATCTGTAGAAGGGTTATTTAAAAATGAGGTTGAATAGATTGGCTGTTGTGGCTGCTGACATCACTTAAAGCAATTCAGACAAAGTGGCTGTCCAAGCTGTCAGTTCTGGAGACTGGATACCAGCCCTAGCACTCACTGCTGTTATTATCATAGTGTGATGTCAATAGAATAATATAGAAATAAATAATGGCTGTAGACACAGATTCTCTTTCCTTTTCTCCATTACTTTTCTTTATTTTTCAATGTAACATCCTGTCCTGTATGGCATACCATGTGTAATTATTGTGACAGTACGATCAAAATCAGTTTTTTGGAGCATATTATGGGTTTAAATCATATGATTGTATCTAGTTCCACATTTTAGTTCAGTGTATGGATTGGGGCAGTGTTTTAACTGAATTAGAAAATGGACAATTGTGTCTCTAGACACGATTAAGCCCCTAAAATACCAGGCTTATTACATACTAAGTTTATTATTCAGTAACCACATGGACTACGATACACACAATACAGTTATTCTTAGGTTATAGAAGTGTGTAATAACATTTTGGGACCACCAGTGGGTCCTGGCCATTTAAGGGCTTAATATTAATCTAGAACAAAATAGGAAGCTTAGAACAGTTAATAGTTCCAGTGTCTGTGGAATCTAGAATAGATTTCTTTCAACTTTTTTCCCCAATGTGGTGACCATGGTGGTCCTCCCTGCTGGGGTGGGCTTGGTGTCATACATGCTGTTGGCTGAAATGACCTATGTGGTTACACTTTCAGAAAGAAAGGGGTACTGTCCAGGTAAATTCTAGTCCTCCAGGGTACAAACAATTGTAAATGTACTCTCAAAGGTACGGCAATTGGCCTTAAGGTCTATTTGTGTTTTAAAGGTGCGCTACATTCAGTTTCACAGCAGAGAGGTGCATATTTCTACAATTTCATAACTAGAAAAGTTAAAAAAAAAAAAAACTGCAATGGAATATGGTACTATGGAATTATGTCCCCTAACTAAAGATGAAGATGTACCTGTGAACGGACCACCCCAGTGACAGCATTCGGACTCTGAAAGGTACAGTTTTTACAGAGAATGTTCCTATACTGCTAACACAAATGTTACCAAAGTGCTGCTAAAGTTGCTGCATATGCAGCCTTTGAGCAAATATACTTCCATAAATTAATAACAAACATTGCCATAGCAATACCAGGAATGAGGTACCAGACAAAACCTGTCAATTAACAGGAAAAGTATATTTTTCTCAATGATAGTAAAAATCTATCTTTTAATTTCTTAGAAATAGTGAATTTTACTGTAATTCAACACTTCCACTAGTTCAGTTAGTTATTCTGACATACAGTATTTATGGATGTACAATATTTATATATAGTATCAAGAAAAGCCTTCAGAGCAAGGCATAGTTGGGCTAAAACATGGCTAAACAGTGTGTCCGTGATTATTTTATATGCTTATAAACTGAAATCAGACCTGCCGGCAGAATTATTGAAGGGCAGGCCTTGTTATTTTTATGGGGGTAGGGAGGACATCATAATAACCCACTTTTAGTTATAATAACATTTGACAAAAGCATGATATTTTCACAAACCTCAGCATAGTATGCTACAGTTTGCAGGTATATAACTTTAACAGAGATATAATAAAGAAATCAAAAGGCTTTGCAGAAAATATAAAACAAAATGCAATTATAGCTATATAGTATAATATTACAATATGCTGATTTATTTTGTTTTAAGTAAGCGATAAGCTGAAGTTACACTGAGTGAGTATCATTAGCCAAACAGTACCCAATGATCTAACCTAGATCGGATGATGTTAGGGTGGACTAGCTCAGCAGGGGGGACCACTGTGGTCACCACGACGGCACTTGAAGTGGCCAGTCGTTAGAGTAAATCGGTCTGTGGGGGCAAACTGAGAGTTTTTGGCTTGACTAGGGATTCTAAAACCCCCCTGGAAGCTTAATCCTAAAGATTAATTAAAAGATTAGGGAGGTCAATAGACATGCAATGCGCTTCCCTGTAGCTGATAAGAAAACACAGTGTTTTTTTTTTGTAATACTCTCCACTAATACACTAACAGGTGGTTTGAGGGATATTTATCAATAGGAATAATAAGTATCCAGCATCCTGTACAGCTGTGGTGTGCAGGTATATGTGTTAAAAGCAATAGAATCAGGTCTTTCAGGTCATGTGCGGTGAAATATTGATTGTACAATAGGTGAATGGACTAAACCATGTTAATAAAGGACAGAGAAGAAATCAATTTGTGGGTGTGTGGCTTATTCTCACTTTCCGTTCTGTTTTAGTTCTGAAACTGCTTGGCTTCAATCAGTGGGTGAGTGTAAAATGTATTTTTGTTTGTTTGTTTGTTTGTTTGTTTATCAGATATGCTGTTCTAGTTACATTTAAAAACAAATAAATGAATACATACATAAATACAAT
>JAILXH010013114.1:0-10192 GCA_023558415.1 Piaractus mesopotamicus | reverse complement strand
ATATATATATATACATATATATATATATATATATATATCACTGCTGTCGGAAGAAAACCTCATATCTCCATTTTCAAAGCACAATCTGAGCAGAAAAGGGGGTAGAGATAGAGAGACCAGAGGAATGAGAGAGCATCTTCATTGTGTTGATAGAGTTAATGCTTCTTCTTCCTCTTGGTTAGGAGATACTTCCTTCTGTCAATCACTCCCAAACAATCCTGAGTGGGGCACAACGACCTCTGACCTCAATCAGAGACATCAGTTCCTTCCGAGGAAATGCGTCTCACTTTTCCTCCCTTACATTTCCTGTCCTGGAGCAACACTATGTTTCAATAAAAGCTCACTGGAAACTGTCAGAACTGTTACAGATAACTATCTGTAAATATTACATAGATTTTGTAAACTTGTAAATGGGTTTCTGGGTTTGGAATTAGAGCTAACAAACACACACACACACACACACACACACCTCTCTTGGAGCAAGGCGTTCTGCTGCCTCCTTGTGGTCCAATGGTCAACATGCCCATTTCTCATCACTGTAGCTCTGAATTGGTAGCCCATGTAGTGATGTTTCTTGTGTAGCGTTCAAATATTTAGTTGTCAGATACATCATGGAATAATACAGTAGAAAATGATAGCTGTAAAACATCTCTTAAAGTATTCAACTTTGAACCTCACTTACTATTCAGTTGACCTTTTGCAGACATTCTGACAAGCTCTTGATGTCTGTCAAACTTTTAGATAAATGCAGGCCATCAGTTCATCTGGTAGCATCTGTAGCACTTGTTAGATTTAGAAGAACGTAGAAAAGTACTTTTGAAAATATTTCATTGCTCATAAATAAACTGACTGAATTATCGGTATAGATATTTCTGAGAGTTGAGATAATAGGTGGGCTGAAGCAAAAAAGCATTCTGGAAACTATGTTAATTTGAATCGAACCAGGGAAATCTTTTATATACAGTCTTATCTTTGATGAGGAGGAGATTTGTGACAAAGTCTGCTAAAGCTGAAGCAAACACACAGGCTAATGCTAAAGCTAACACTGATACTAGCGTCGGTGTGATGGGTCGAGGATGACATGTAGGGGAGCACAGGGCGCAATTTAACACAGATTTTTCATGTTGTTATGCAAGGTCAAGCAGCATGTACTTCTGGCCACATTTCCTATCCACGGTCTCCTGCAAAAATTCTGAGTGATTTGTCAGCATTTTAAAGAGATCTGTGCCGAAGAGCGTTTTCAGGGCACATAAGTACATTTTTCCAACATAAGTTTGTTTGGGTTACTGAGCTGTTTGCATAAATCACAAAATCCAACCAAACAAAGCAGCTTTACAGAAAAATCCAAGTCCAAGCCCCCATGAGCAAACCACTGGCATTAGCAGCAAGGAAAAACTCCCTAAGAGCAAGAGGAAGATACCTTGAGAGGAACCAAGACACAAAAGTGGAACCCATCCTCCTGATGAACCCATCCTTGTGATTTGAAATAAATAACACATTTTTTAAATTTAGATATTTTGGCAAAACTGAGTTGTCTGCTACAAATTCTCATCAGGTTGAATGGGATTTTTGCCAACATTCTGTTTTCCTACCTTGCAACTGTTCGAGAATGCATTTTTGGGCGGAGTACAGATATGACAATTGCGCAATATTTGTTGATCCGTGAATCAGCTACTGAAACCTCGTCTTTTGCTTCCAACACCAGGGACTATTCACACACTAAATAACATGTCAAACACCTTCCTAAGTAGTACAGCAGTACATTCATTATTATGGTACATACAGTATAGTGTACAGTACTATGTGGTTTTAGATGCAGGTCATAGAATTATTGAGCATTTTATATTGCATCTATCAGATTCTCCCTACATGATCTACCAAGCATCTGATTAGCTAGTGAGCTTCCTTTTAGCAAGGTAAATAACCACGGTGATGTGATGGTTAACACTTTACTGGCTTCTTTCTGCTGTTTCTGCTGAAACCAAACAGACTGACTGTCCTTAGGTTCTCAGTGAAACTGTACTGAATCCAGACCTCACTGTAGAACTCATGGCTTCGACTTGTTGAGACTACATCAGTCACAACATGGGATTTTATTTCATACTTCTGTTTCAGTAAGGGTTCACGAATAGAAACCTCTATTGTTTGGTCGTAAAAGCACTCAGAAAACAAAGCCTTTAGGGCAAGAATGGCTCTGTGAGACTTTTTCTCCCTCTGTCTCTTATATAACACTTTTTCCATGTATCTTTTCCCTCAATACTGATTTTATTCTAACAGTCTGCTCAAAGTCTAATGTACACATCACTTGTGTAAGGTTTGTCCTAAATTTATAGACTCAATTGTGGACACACGTTCTCTACACTAGACGCAAGTTCTGAAACTACTTCACATGGTTCTCATGCTCCTGATTTCGAAACCTGATACGAAGGACAGATTTTGTTCATCCAAGAAGGGAGGTTCCAAACTCCAGGGGTCACTGCACAGCTGCAACACTTCATTTGACAAAGCTGATTGTATTCTTTGGAGGAGATCAAAATGAAGTTTGCAGAGCGAAGCCTCGTTTTCTGGAAGTTGTTTTTGTCCCCACCTGTTGGGCCAGTTTGAGTGCCAGCCTTTATTTGCAGAACTCCGCTTCCTGGAGCACAGATAATCCAAACCTGATCACATGATACCCTGTAGTTTTCCTCACTGCAGCCTGGTCTAAGACAGGAAGTAAACCAAGTATTGGGATTTTCTAAAACCCTGAAAGATGTGGGTAGGGGCATGGGGCTGTCATCTTTTTGGAGACTCTCTGAAGACAAAAACTAACTGAATCGCATCAGGTTTGCTTGTTTTAGCATTGGTGTCCCATTTTTGCTAAACTTCCCAAAATATAAAATGAAAATGAATAAGTAAATAAATAAATAAATAATCATTAACCGCTTAGTCCAGCTAGGGTTGCAGTAGCAGTTGGGAGAGCAGAGAATCCCAGACGACCCTGTCCCCCGCAACTTCCTCCAGCTCATTCCCGGGGACCCCAAGCCGCTCCCAGGCCAACCTGAAGATATATTTTACCATATCCCAATAACATAATCTTGGCAATCTGACTATAAAGTGAGTAGCTGTGCAGTGTTCCGTTAATGACATGTATGTAACACCATGCCATGAAGTCCAGTACCACAGCTCAGCTCATCACTCACAAACATGTCCACTATTGAGGAGATTGTTCAGTTCGAACATCCTTCAAAAGAGTGTAGTAACACTGAGATAAATAACTGACCCACAACATTGATTTATCAGTCTACTCAGGAACCTGTTGAGCATGTTTGCTATACGCTGTGCACTCTTTTAGCACTTCTAGATCAAACATACACATGTGAAGCTTCTAAAAGACATTACATTTTTTACTTAAAGCTTGTGACTGACATATTAGCATTGTATTTGACCTTGTATCAGTTTAACAGTGTCTCTAGTAGAGAGCTCTAGTATAGTGCTGCCTCTGCTGTATTCCATTTCTAACAGCCCACTTATTAGGCTGCCACTGGTATAGGTTGTTTCCAGTCACGTGATTCCAATGACGCACAAAATCCAGATGGATGGCATGAAGTAAAAGGCAGAATGGACAAGATGGAGGCAAGTCTATACTGTGCGCTAGTTTAGACAATATTAGGAGAGAAAGGTATAAACAGAAAATCACAACATTTGTTGGACGTGATCCTTATGTTATGAAGAGGAACGATTTTTCAACTGAATTGAAAGACTTGACTGGCCTTGAGGCAATAGATATGAGCAACTACCTTGTCCTGCAGACATCCTTCTACTCAAGAAAACAAATGACAGCATATGAGGCTGAAGTTGGCTTCTTATTCTAATTTTCCTGTTCCACTTTAAATGGTGCAACAGTATTATTATAACGCCTGATATCGGACTAGAGGTCTGCACGGGCCTGATTGTTAATACCCACACCCAATTCAACCACTAATCATGTCTGCCTGCGCCTTCAAAATCTAGTGTGATTCTTGTCCACTTCAGCCTGCAAAACCTAGCACTACTTTTGCTCGCACCCGCCTGCTTCAAGCACCCACCCACACCCGCCTACTTTGGGCTGAACTTGTGGTCCTCATCAATTCCCGTCTGTGTTTGCTGTAATGTACTCCATTTGTGTAGGATGTGTCCGCCTAAACCTCATGACATGGAATAGCCTCCAGACTCATCACACTTCGACACACCCAGAAGCAAAAATAAACCTTTACAGTGTTGCAAAATAAAAGTAAATGCTTTGTGTATTTTTAGGCGGATTAAAATCATGTGAACTTGCAAATGGCAGCAAACAATGGGCCTTATTTATTAATGTTTTCCTAAGGTATTTCTTGAATTTGTTCTTAGGAAAGGTCCTAGGAAAAGTTTGTGTCAGATTCGTGACGTGTTCTTAAATTTCAGAATTGTTTGCACCTTTGTGCTCTTGAGTGTGTGTAGATTCTGTTCTTACCTAACAACAAATCCCAAATAAGAAAACATTGGTGAATGTCAGAATCTTCGTGAAAACTGTGTAAGAAATTTCTTATTAAGAACAGTTTGTGAACAAGGCCCATTGAGCGTCGCATCACCTGACATCAGTGTCGACAGACCAGAATCCATCACCACAGCCAAAAAATGACCAGCCACTGGCTTCACCCTAGCAGCGGCCACCCCCCAACTCAAATATCCACACAACAAGCCCACTCCCTGACACAGAATAACACAGTAAAACACAAAAAACCACATTAAACAAAGAACATTAAACAACATAACTACTGTCGTGCCTTGCCGTGCTACCTCCAGCTTCTAGTCTTCCCACGCCAGCCCCGTCTCAAAGCCATGTTGCACCAGCCCTGGCCTCCAGCCTTGCTGTCAGGCCTTCTCACGCCGGCCCCATTGTCGGGTCTTCCCATACTAGCTCCAGCCTCCAGCTCCTCTGTGCTGGCCTCATCACTGAACTCCATCTTCCACATGGGTGGGGGTAGTCGACACCACTGTAGAGTCAGCAGAAGAAGAAGAAATACAGGAATAGGCCATGTTTTTGCTTGAGTAAGTGCTCTTTATCCAACACCAGCAGAAAGAGACATACAGATTGCTGAACTTCGGGGAGCGGTCACCACCAGCCTGCATACCCATATGCCTCCAGAGTCTCTCAGACCCAGTACCAATTATCACGTTACTACATTATTTATGTTCGCCTGTCTTTTGTGTAACTGTTAACCCCCAATTTAAATGTTAGTGGTGTTGCTTGTAGTTATTGTTTTAAATCTATCACCAGTACGCACCCACAGATGAACTGTGCAAAATGCAATACTCAGCTCCTTCTGACTGCAGACGATGGTTTACAAGCCATTTTTCAGGGCGTTTTTTTCAGTCAATGCAAACCATAGGCATTTTGAGAGCTTGTGATAATGATTCGTAGGTAGAAAATCATTTCCTGCCCTCCGGCTGCAGACCTTTTTTCTCACAAAATTATTCCCACCCATCAAAATCAAAATTTGATTTGTCCTCAGTTAGTTCATAATTATGCTAATAGTTAATTTAATGTTTAAAAGGCGTTCATCTGCTTTCTCTATTGGTAAACTGATTTGGAATCACAGGTCTTCTGAACATGTAGCCACACTGGCTCTGAGTGCCGTGATCTGCCTCAAACCTGTTGGAGCATGTATACAGTGTAGAACTGCCAGAGAGGATTGCACTGACTTGTCCAACATTTTGAGTAATGTTTGTCATATTGAATAACGTAACACTTGCTCGGGGTCCTGTGTCGCCCTGTGTAAAACATATGTTTTGGAAATTTAAGTATATGAGGTAAACTTAGCTGCTGAATAAACCTGTAACACCTTTTGGGTTTGCAGATGCTAATGCTAACTAGCCTTGTGGTGACCACTAACTAGGCATTTGCAGCTATTTAAACCAGTGTTTCTTAGCCCTGCTTCTGGAGACCTACAGCTCTGCATGGTTTCAACAGCTGATCAGGTGTGTTGGGCCAGGAAATCACTGAATCTGCTGTGCTGTGGGTTGAGGGAAATAACATAGCATTGGAATAAATGCAGTAAAGAGTGGAAAACACCACTGATTAGTACCAGCTACGAGTTACTGCTGTAGTGAGTTAACATGTCATAAAACATTGAAGTCATGCATCGTTCCTTAGTTGGCATTATGCCCATATTTGGAACTCTGGGTCTAAGCTCGATTTCTAAGAGGCCAAAATGAATGGGCTTTTCAAGAAGCTTCTTATTTGAATTTTACTGTTCCACCTTAAATGGTGCAGCAGTTATTATAATGCCTCAGGCACCAGAATGTAACCGCTGCACCATTTAAGGTGGAATGGGGATATTAGAACAAGAAGCTGGCAAATGCCCTTATCAGAAAATGTTACAAGCATTAACAGAATAATTAGGACATTTTAATAGCCCAATCAGCTCATGATAAGGGGTAAGTAAAACATTAAGCTGATTCAGTACTGAATTAACATTAAAAACACAAGAAAACCGCTCGACGGTGGTTGTATCTCTTTGTGGTTTGTCAGCCTTCTTTAAGGATGACCGGAAGAATATTAAAAGAGGTGAAAACCACTTTCAGTCTGGTCATATTAAGCAGTGTAGCCTGATTGCAGGTCAGCTTGTAGTGCTACCACACTGGCAAAGCGTGCAGTTTGTTTAAGGACATTGGCAGTCTAATGATGTCAATTCAGTGCACAGTAGTATTAGCTTACATGTAGCAATATTCATATTTCAACTCTCTAACGACCTCGTAATTCAGAGGATCCAGTGATCAAAATGTATCAGCTTCGAACATTTTTGATTACCACAGGATGCGGCAGAGGTAACTTTTAAAAACTAATTTTTTCGTTGAGAAATTCCTTTTAGACATAGAGTTAGACGTGCTGTACTGGAGGTTGTAAAGGCTGTTTTGCTAGCTTGTTTCTACTTACCAAATTCCACCATTTTAGTCACTGAAACCAGCTTTCTATTTTATCACATTAATTTAGAATGATGCTACTCCAAATCACTGTTTTGCATTAATACAGTAAATTAGCATTATATATTTAAGCAGTATAGTATTACCAGCGTAGTTAGCCTCTATAACTATGCTCTATACTAACGTAGTTAGCTCTAGAAGACACTACTAGGTAAGTTATTGCTAGCATCTGCAAACCTAAAAGCGGTACAGCTTTGTTCAACAGCTAAGTTCATGTTCTTCCATTTCGGAAGAACTGTCACTCCAAATTAAGTCCCCTCCTGTGGAAATATGCCAAAAGTCATAAGTAGAAGAAATAATTTAAAAGCAAAAATGCATTCCAGAAGCAAAAAATATATCAGCAACATCAGCAAAGGGAAAAAACTGGCAAAATGAGTAAAACATTTGTATCAAAGTGAGTGAATGAGCAATAATCATTCTGAAAAATTAAGACTGATTTAACTGTCATTATTTGCAGTTGCAACATGGATTTTTTGATACTTAACATTTTGTTTGTTGATTTAGTTATTTTATTTTAAACCTTTGGCACAAAAAAATAACTCCATAAGCCTTCTCTTCAGCTCCTGAAGTCCTAACCAATAGCTAAATCTTAGCTGAACCAACTTAAATACCACAGAGAAAAAGAAATGTATATAATTAGCCCATTTTCCACTGGCTGTTTCAAGAATCTAACCCTCTTGTTTCCTTGTAAACTTTGCAATGAACAAGAGTAGTGCTGTAATAATTGTGGAGCTTAAATACAAGCATGATTCTGTTCAATAAAGATATGAATTTAAAATTACAGACGTGTGTTCCCTCTGCTGAATTTGTATTCTGAATACTTGCATTCCATTACACCCCAGCACTGCATACAAGTATCAGTCCATTCCAAGTCATTTTGTTAGTTCTATTTGAATTGAACTTAAACAGTCACTAGAAAGGAAGCACAGGAAAATTTGCATATAACAAATGTTTGCACCTGGAATTGGAATGTGGAGATCTTGTATAAGTGACGCATGATTTCCAGTAACGGTAACTGTCACTGTTCCAGTCATCAGTTATTATTAAAGTGAGTATAAAAAAGTCAAAGGTTATAAACATGCTGAAACCCACCCCCAAAATACTTGCTAATCCAGTTAAGTCTTTCTCCACAGCCCCAACAAGAACATGTTGACACAGGCCCCAAAGTTTTCACAAGACTGTTTGTTTATGTATGTGTGCACGAGTGTTTTATATGAATCATTTGCCAAGGAGTTCATATCAGTTCTTGCTTTTTATTTTTTTAATAGTACACTTTTAGTACTTTTGACTGGCACGAACTAACATTTGTTAAGAGTAATGAAAACATCTGTAGGAGTGGTAGGAGAAAGCTAATGGAAGGGGAGATAAGTGGCAAGTTCCTGCTTACCATCTGCTCGATGTGGGAGGAGAAGAGGAATGATTTCTGAGAAATAGACTTTTCCTAGGAAGTACAGACCTCCACTTCCAGCCCCAGCCCAGCCCCAGTCCCAGCCTATATAAAGCGAACATCTTGCGTCTCTAAAGTAGGCAGAAAGCAGCTGTTCATCATGGATTATCTACGAGTGATCTTTGCCTCGGCTCTTCTCTGTGCATCACTACTACCTGGTGAGCACAATATATGACATAATTTCTGTCTTGTTTAACATTTGAACTAACATTCCTTTATTCCTCTGAGAAGGTGACTGCATCACAGGAGGTAAAGAGGCTAAGCCACACTCTCGCCCCTACATGGCTTCGCTGCAGCTGCAAGGCAAACACCAGTGTGGTGGATTTCTGATCTCCAGTCAGTGGGTCATGAGTGCTGCGCACTGCTTCCTGGATAAGTAAGTGCAGTAATTAAACTAGGAGCAAACTACATTAGAGCTTACAGCGCAATAAAGTGCCCAATTTTTTTCACTGCCTGATACATCATAGTTGCACTCTGCTATTGTGAAACAACTCCTGAAACCAATAGTCTACATGCTGTGATCTCATGTCCACCTTGCTGAAATTTAAACGTTTAAAATTTTAACCATCACTACAATTGCTGTAAACATGCTTACTTGCATCCTTCAGCAGTGGCTCCGTGTGACTGTAGAAACAGCCCTCAAATGATCTTTTCAATGTAGAGAATGCATTACTCAAATGACAGCTCTAACTCATTAGATGAGGAGGACAGTAAGTTAGTGAGGTAGCTGTGGTGAGCTGGATATTTGGCTCCTTTTCCCTGGATGAAGGAGTAAAAACGTACATGTTTAATATCAATTGTATTGCATAATTAAACATTAAAATATAGTTTTAGGCCGGAAGTTAAAAGTTGCTTTATCTGTTTGAGCTTCATATGGCCTTTACTCAAGGTTCTTATACTTGCAACACTAAATCGCTCTCCAGTTGCATGTCAATACATGTACACGTGTATCTTCTTTGCTTCTACAGCACAGATTTTAAGGTGGTGTTGGGTGCTCATTCGCTATCTCAGCCAGAGGACACAAAACAGACCTTCAGCATTGCTGCCTTCTATACCCACCCTAGCTTCAACTCCAAGACCTATGACAATGATATTGCCTTAATGAAGGTATGCTGACTATGTGTGGATGAGGGGAAAGTGTGTCTCTTAAACTGTATGTTGTACACTATGTTAAATGTCAACGGGCACTTGATCTCCTCCATAACTGACAGCTAAGTCAGCCAGTCAGAGAGACTGCTGCAGTGAAACCAGTGAAGTTCCAGAGGGCAGGAGGGACTGACCCTTCCACAAATGATGATGTGGACACTGCTGGGTGGGGCTCCAACAATTTGGGCGAGCGACCAGACAAACTGCAGGAGGTGACTGTTCCTGTTGTGGCCAGAAATGTCTGTGCCCGCAGCAACTCCTATGGTGCAGCCTTCACAGACAACATGCTTTGTGCTGCCAAAGCTCGCATGGACACCTGTGATGTAAGTTGCAATTTCGTCTTAAAAGAGAATTCTACCAAAATGTTATATTTTACTGTGTTCATCAGTATGATAAATAGGACTGCACAATAAGTTTATCACATCGCAAGTCACATTGCCTGACACGCAGAACACAAAAAACTAAATCTATTTTTATTTATTTTTCCAAGATCAGCCTATATTGACAAATAAAAATGTACATATTTATTTGTGCTTGTATTCTAACAGCAAGCAAGAATAGAAAAAACTCCCGACTGTTTTTATACTGAAGCACCTCATAGAACTCCCTCGTGTTTCA
>JAILXH010013100.1:28757-47966 GCA_023558415.1 Piaractus mesopotamicus | reverse complement strand
TTTGTGTGTGTGTGTGTTTATATATATATATATATATATATATATATATATATATATATATATATATATATATATAGGGTTGTGATGCGATTATAAAATGATTATCGATGCATTTTGATGCATCTTTTTTTCTATACAGAATTTCTTTTTTCTCACTCTGCGACAACTTGGAACTTTTAAAGCAAAGTATTTGTAATGATCCATAAGGAATTTACTTCCAGTATCTTTTATTAATAAATCAAACAGAAGTGATGTGGCAAGTGAACTGGAAGGCTCTTATTCACTGTGCTTGTTTGGAGACACTGCTGCCACTCATCTGCGCTAAAATGAGCAGTTACGGTGAAATAAGATCCTGTGGCAATGGGTGTCCACACATTACAGCCATACCACCCATTTTCTTTAGTGATTCCATAACTTCGGTTTTAGTCTCGTTGTAGAGAGTGGGGGTCGCTGTGTCAGTAAAATATCTTCGAGACGGGACGCTGTATCTTGGCTCCAAAATGTGCAACATAGCGCGAAAGCCCTGGTTCTCAAAGACTGTGAACGGACACAAATCCTTGGCAATAAAAGTTGCAATAGAGTTTGTAATTCACTTTGTCCTTTCCGAGTTGGGTGGAAGTTTTGACATCGCTTGATCGATGGTCCTCTGGTTGGCAGCAACTACAATTGGGCGGAAAATGGGTGGAAACATGTAATATGGTTTTCCGCCTCAACTCTACAGAAGCCAAAGTGCTTCCATACACTAACTCAAGGGTCTGCAGTCTGCGGCTCCACATGAGAATTAGGGGTCTATGTAAAAATAGAATAATCCTCCTTTGCAGTAAAATAAAGTTTTAACAATAAATGATCTTAAACGCTGGAATTATTGTAGCCTATAACTGTTAGTTAATCTAACTAGTAGCTAATGAAAAGGCAAAGAGAAAGATTTAAGACAAATATTGATAATTTGGAGACAAACAGACGTTTATAATCAGTCCACCTAGTTTCCTGATATGTTTAATCTGCAACGAGAAACTGTTAAACAGCCGAAGTCAGCTTCTCATTCCAGCTTCTTGTTTAAATTTTCCCGTTCCACCTTAAATGGTGCAGCAGTTACATTCTGGCGCCTCAGGCAGAATTTAAGGTGGAACAGGAAAGTTCGAATGAGAAGCTGGCGAATGAGAAGCGAGTTCAGCCTCGTAAAAAGTAGAACATTGAGAAACTGTTCTACTTTTGTGGAAAAGTTTCCAGCTGGTGATGCAAGAAAAGCGACTACAGCTGAGCTAAAGCTTAAAGCAGAGCAGAGTAAGTCTGCATTTTTGCTTATATTATATTTTTATCCTGTGCTAGTACATCAGCACATACTGAGACATATTTACAGCCAAGATGGTAAAATGGACGCAAAATGTTGTGGCTCCCAAGGTGATTAGATTTTTCTTGAAAAAACAAAATGACTCTTATTAACATTTGGGTTGCGACCCCTACACTAGCTTTTAATGTAGTGTGCACACCACAGTCTTTCCGGGCGCTGCACTTCCGCACTTTGCAAAGTTCCGCCTTTTGCGTTCCATTAACATTACGTTATCAATTAAAATTTAGATAATCAATTTTTGACATTTTTTAATCAATTCAGAATCATCCACATCTGCATAGCAATGCATCTAAGAATCTATTTTTTTGAATTTCATTACTTACATTAAAAAACAATGTTTCCTTCCTATGAAAAATTAGCTCAACAGCATTTTCACAAAAATCAATCTTTAACATTTTTTCATAAGTGCATAATTATCAGTGTGTTATTTTGTAGTTTTGACTGTTTTCACACTTATTCTAAAATATGAAAAATAGTAAAAAGAAGGAAAATGTGAAGATTTGTCCAAACAATTGACTGGTATTTTTCACTATAGTGTATATCTGCTCTCTTCTGCATGTAAAGGAATTCTTTCCAGAATTGCAATTGATCTACTGAAAATGCTTTTCAAAAGCTGTCTGATAGTGAAAATGTTGAAAGTGTCAAAACCGTTGCCATTGTCGGTGAAAACTTCTTTTCAAATACAGTTTTTTTTGTTTTTTTGTTTTTTTCCCATAGTTGAAGGTGATGTCTTCCTCTGTGTCTGCTAAGGAGATTTGAGGAGAATCTCAGACAGTGTGTCATGGGCTTATAGAGCTGATGTGAGAATAGTGTGTTTTGAGAGGCTTGTTGTGTTTCTTCTCTTTTCATTCACGTTGTGGTGTGTGAAGTGGCAACTATGCACTCTATTGACTAAAAGATGGCTTAGCGGAACATCCTGAAGCGTTTATGTTCATTCCTCTGTGTGGTGAAAGACAGCCGTATTGCAGAAAGGCTAAAAGCATCTTTTTGAAGGTGCAGGGAAGAGACAGACTTATTTAACTTTTATAGACCTTTCTGCTAGTTCTTTCCTTCAGCACTGTGTGTTAATAGAGAAATACACAGAGTGGCAAGTTTAGCTGACTCCAGTGGAAATGCTGCGGTAAAGAACACTGCTAGAGCACGGGGGCGGCATGGTAAACTTAAACACTGACTTACTCCTTCTACTATTATTAACTATATGACATACTTTTGTCATTGTTTATAGATAACAGTGTGTCATACAGTGTCAGAAATCGAATCAGCACATCTATTTGAGATCACTTAACAGCTCAACACAGCATGAGGCAAGTGTGTGATAAGTTAGGCATGCGGTTTGCATCATGCTAATTGGTGAGGTATAAGCTTCCCTTACTTGTTAGCTATGTGTAATGTTACATGGTTAGCTTCCGTTACTTCACACACCAAACGCAAACCTAATTGATCAACTATATTTGGGGTTACTTATTCCTTTGAGTGAGCATGCCTAAATCTCTTTCAGTTAAAAATGAAAAAGATTTATTTATATGAGCTAAGCTAAATAAGCTTAATTATTTAGTAATTATCCTAACTAAGCTAATACTAAGAAATAGAATGAAACAGAAGCTTAAAGAGAGACTGTGAAAAGTCAGCCAATGAAGAGTCTCTCAGGTTTAAAATGGAAAAATCATAGAACGCTCGCAGTAAACACACACACACACATACTCACACACAGATCAGACTGAACTAATAAAGAATGAAACACAATGCTGAGACAAATACAAAGAAATGAAGATGGAAGAAAAGACAGGGAAGGGAAAGAATCAGAACGAGGGAGGAATAATGAGTGAGAAGAAGGGAACAGAGAAGAGAGATGGATAAAAAGAAACACAAGGGGAGAAAGAAAAAGGAAGATAAAAGGCAGAGAGAGAAAAGAGAGATGGAGAAAGACAAATAGAGAGAGAAGGAATAGCCTCTAAATCTGCAGGATTACTAAATTTATCCTTCGTCTCAAACTTTAACCAGCCTTAATGACTCAGGCTTGCACGCTTCAAATTAGCTGCATTTATATCCACTCGTGAGCACCACGTGCTCCAATTAAACCCTATGGGGCTTCAAAAAGGCCCAAATGTATAATCTCACAGCCGAGTCACTATAAACTCTGCCTTTAAAGCCTGACCTCCAACTTCTAACAAACTGTGTATGTCTCTAACACAGCCAGTAACCCACCAGGCCCTGCTCTGACACTTGTCTAATAGACTATAATGCTCATGAGTTATAAATACTAATAGCAAAACCACGCTGTAATTTTATATGAATTATTCACTGAAATATGCTCACTGAATTAATTACTGTTAATTTGCTGAATTTAATATATTGAGGGAACAAAAAAACATGCATGTTGGCCTTTGGCACAAATGTAATTATTATGCCACATTTTATCAATATGTTAAACTCAGCAAATACATAGAAACTGTACTCTAAGATTAGCAGAAAAATGTCATATTCGAGGGTGTTCCCCTGTGTGGTGTACAGGATGTGTTAACTTATTTTTACTTAGAAAATAAACAAAATGTAACATAAAAAAAAAAAAATCAAAAACGGGCTGTTTCTTGCTGCTTATTTTCCATCTTCCAATGGAAAATCAGCACCATGCCATGTTTTAAAAGTCAGCGAGACATATAGCCATATACAACTGGCATTTCCATGTGTCTCAAATGTATCTCCAGTGACCTCATGTGATGGAGATGATTCAAAAATCAAATAGCGGATTAGTTGTGATTAACACATGAAAAAAGGTGCGTGTTCTGGACTTCTGTGAAAAGTATATTGTTAGAAGCTTACTAATACAGGCTCAGATAGCGTAGAAGAGTTTTGTTGTAAGCTTCAGCCTCAGACACTCTGCCCAGAGAAGTACACAGACTGTCTTATGCACACTGCACGCTAAAATCAGCTTTCAGAAACTCACCTTTTAGTGAGATTTTTAACTTGCATTTTGTTTTGCATGTAAGTCAAATGGCTCTTTAGTATCGCAGTTCTCTCAACTGACCCCATGTGGCTTACAAGCCTGTATTTCAGCACAGTCTTACACAGTCTGACGTGGAATTAGTTTAAAATTGAGTTGTTTTTCCACACTAATTACTTTGGGCTTTGTTTTGGGCAAAAAAGATCTATCTGTCTACCTCCTTATCCGTCTAATTTCCTGATCAACTAAATTTGTGGTAAATTGTGTAAATTATATTTTTTATGGACTCTGCCTTTAAGTCCCACTCTGATCAGCAGATGTACTTTGAGATCAGAAGTGCTGTTTCCAGATCAGTAATAAAGGCCCTTTAAAAGAACAGCAGGGCGTGGGAGTTTCATCTGTGCCTCCATGTGTGTCATTGCGAGTTGTTCTCCCCAGAGCAGGCACACATACAGACACACACACACATACACACACATTCTTTTCTTAGCTTGTGTTAATTGACGCCCTGTGAGGAGTTGTTGATTTTTTTCTCGGCAGATGCCTGTCGCCTCATGCTGACTCGCTGACTGTGTTTTTTTGGTGATAAAGTGGAGGTGATGGAGAGGACGTGACAGATTGGTCGCCATCATTGCGCTGGTGTCAGTCTGCACTGATCTCCAGTCAGTCTGCATTAAGCTCAGTGTAAGACAGTGCTCACAGTCTGACGCCGCTCTGCTCTAATGAACAGCGTCTACTCAAATATTCTCCATTGGCTCAAATACAGCCTGAACAAAACTAGCCCTTTAGCCCAGTACCAACACTGCAGTACTAATACTGAAATACTATTACTGCAGTACCAATGCAACGCTAATACTACAATACTAACACTGCTTATGTGGCCTGCTTGTGTTTGGACCCCTGCCTGTTGTTGCAATAAGTATTATACTAACACTGCAGTATTAATACCGCAATAATAATACTATAATAATAATACTAATACTACAGTACTAATACTGCATACTAATATTGCAATACTAACACAGTAATAATACTGCAATACAAGTAATGCAGCCCTACTGCTGCAATAATAATACTGTAGAACTAATACTGCAATACTAATGCTGCAGTAATACTGCACTACTAAGCATTGCAGTGTTGCAGTATTAGTACTGCAGTAACACAACCATACTAATGCAGTACTGCGATACTGTGATACAAGTACTGCAGCAGTAGCACTGCAGTTCTAGTACTGCAGTAATTATACTGCAGTACTAATACTGCCATATTACTACTGCACTAAGAAACTGCAATACTATTACTGCAGCACTGAGCCTGCAGTACTAATACTGCAATACCAACACTGCAATACTAATACTGCAATGTTAACACTTTAGTACTAATGCTAATACTACAATACTAACACTACAGTAGTCTGTGCTTCTCTGTTTTTCCTAATAAAATATTCATCATAACCTGCTTACCTGTTAAACTCCTTTAATAGCTGGGAGAGGTGTGTCCAGTACAAGAGAACATAAAAACTACAGTCACCCACCTGTTCTGCTCTTGTATTACATTTATGTAACGGACAAGGCATGCAAGTCGGTTGCAAGTGCAAAGTGGCTTTATTTGGGACATCCAGTAATCACTGTCATAACAGGCAAGGGTCAAAACACAAGCAGGCAACGTAAGAGGCATATCCATAGACAATGTCAAGCAGGGGTCAAAAACAAAGGAAAGAACCACACAAAGTAAAAAGACTAGGAACTTGGGTTTTCAAACACAGAGATTTCACCAACACCCAGGGAAAACAAAGGGATTCCTTTGTTTGGATGAGAGCCTAAACAGGTCCAGGATATAGGCTGCAGGTGTGAGAAACAGAGTAGGCGTAGCCAGGGTGGAGCAGAAAAAGAAGACAAAAGCACATGGCCTAACCTATGTGCACTACTGTGCAGGCCTAGGAGGAATAGCTTGTGACAGTTTCTTAGCTTTTAAAGTTTTATCGTTTTTTAATGATCAGTTCTGATTTATTTTATTATTTTCTATGTATATTATTTAACATTGTTTCTGATATTTGCTGAGACAGTTGTGTTAAGAGTCAGGTTTAGAATGGTCAGCGTTACCACCAAACAAGCCGCCTTCTTCTGTTGCTTCTCTTACTGTGAATATGTGTGCTTGCCAACTATTAAACACTAGGTTTAGTGTACATGCATTGGACTACTCATTTATGTTGCAAACCTTTTTCCATGGCCGCAGTGTATTTACAAAGTTGCCAAACAAAAACACACCCCGTGACTGTATAAAAATCCACCCACACTGCACTTTCAAACCAGCCAGATTTGTCTGGAAAACCACAAATCTGGCAGTCCTGCATGATGTAGTAAGAACCCGTGAGTGGAACACAGCACAGTTTTTCTTGTTGCCGTAACAACTTTGCAGCTTTAAAGGCCTACTGTTAATTGCAGTTTCACTATAGCAGCTGTTTTCAGACTGTTCTATGCATTTCACTACAGTGACTTTTCTCCAGCTTTGCTCTAGGATTTGCTTTATTTAGTTTAGGAAGGGTGAATGAGTCTGTGCCCTTCCTGTAGTTGGCTTCTATGCTATTACTACAACTGCTACTACTACTGATACTGCAAATTTCAGGCATTTTAGTTTTATTATTAATGCTTATTGTTTGTACTTTATTAGCTGGCATAAGTGTGTAACAAACAGAATGCAATTCAGCAAACAAGATTGGCTGTGAAATGCTTTATAGGCTATCTGCAACCAAACAACTTGCAGGTTAATCTAGCAAACATGAAAAAACTGTGTTGAAAGTTTTATGGCTCTTTTATTGGTGGTAGGAATTGCCAATATTAAAGCGTTTTCATTTGGTGCGTGTAGGGCTTCTTTGCAATTTTTTTCTCGTAATTTTGTAGAACTTTTGTATAAAAGCAATAAAACATTTTAGGTTGTGTAATATCGTGACTAACATCACCGCTGTGTTGCTCTACGGCACTTGCTTTCAGCACATCCCTCAGACCAGATCACAGCCACTCTCTTGTTTTCTGTTACATAAGTAATGGTAAGGAAAACACGGTGGGGAATTAAAAGCTCCTGCTTTATCCAATCTACTCCATTCCCCTCATTTTTTTTTCTCTTGTGTTTTTGCTCCATCCTAATAAAAGTGTCCAGTCCTAAAACATTCTTCCAGATAGACCCTGTGTTTTTTTGCATCATTCAGTTCCATATCCATAATGTATTTCTGACTTTGTCTCCGTAGCAACAACCCTGCGCATCGGTACTACCTGGCCACTGACCCCATGACCGGTCAGCTGTATGTTTCGGACACAAACTCGAGGCGGATCTTCAGACCCAAAGTGCTGTCAGGAACGAAGGAGCTGCTGCAAAATGTGGAGGTAGTGGCTGGAACGGGGGAGCAGTGCCTGCCCTTTGATGAGGCACGCTGTGGAGACGGGGGAAAGGCCACTGAAGCCCTGCTGCTGGGACCTAAAGGTGCGACACAGCACCCACATTCACAAAAGTTGTAAACATGCATTGACCTGCGATTTAACCCTTTAAATGGCCAGGGCCCACCAGCAGGCCCAAAGTTTTATTACACACTTTCAGAACCTACGAATAGCTCATCCAGTTTGCACTGAAGTCTCTGTAGTTACTGAATAATAAGCCTTAGTATGTAATAAGCCTGGGTTAACTGCATCAATTTTTCAAATGTTGTCATCATTTAAGGTTACATAATAGTTATATTTAATAAAGTATGCTTTAATTTTTTTGGCCAAAATAAAATACTCAGGCTATTTTCAAATGAAAAAAAAAATATTGTACAAATGATGGTATTGTTTTTCCCCTACTAACAGTCTCATTCCAAAAAAATGTAAATAATGATTTTGGCTTGTTAAAATCCATTATTTTAGCATAATAATAATATTCAGTAAAGTATGAGCTCATTTTTTGAGTAGGTATTCTTCATTTGAACATCAGTATACTACACACCTTTCTGTTCTGTTGTAGTCCATTTACATTCTTATAGATGGCTTAAATGCTAATTTTGGTGCCATTACTTGATCATTAGATCAAAAAGTATTTAGGATTGCAGTCAATTCATTCATGTGTACTGGTACCGTACCAGTCAAAAGTTCATGCACGTACAGTGTCTTCAGCTTAAACGGTTTTCTTATAGGCTTCCTACTTTCCATCTCTTTTATTCTATTGTACTCAATATCAAGCATCTCTGTGGTGTCTTTTAACATTCATGTGGGTGAAATGCTTATTAGAAGCCATTAGTTGAATATTAGATCAAACTGTATTCGATATTTTGAACAAATTACATTCATTCTCTTTCTTCTTTGTTCTCTGTGGCATTTCTATGGTGTCATGCTATAATGTTTCTATAGATTAATGCTAATTTACGGGCATCACTAGATTATTAGATCAAAATGTATTAAAGATTATTAAAAACTAATTAATTAATATGTCTAAACTCTGACTGGTACTGTATGTGTACTGTATTTTTCCTTATGGTAGGAGTCTCTATGGTGTCTTTTAACATTGCTATAGACAACTCAAATGCAAATTTGGGCAAATCCCCTGTGTAAACTACAGAGAGGCCTCTTTGTTTTATGCTCTAAACTGTAGAACTCTGTTCCACATATTCCATTGTTCTCCACAGCAGGAGTTTTTATGATGTCTTTTAATATTCCTGTAGACAACCCAAATGCCATTAGATACATTAGATCAACATGTATTAAAAATTAAGTCTAAACTTTTGATTGGTACTGTATATGCACACATACAGTATCTACTGCCTGTATTTTTTTTTTTTTTACAGGACTACTACATTTTGTCTCTTTCATCTCTTTTGTCTCTTTTATTCCACTGTTCTCTCTGTGGTCTCTTAACATTACTATAGATTACTCAAATTCTAGTTTGGTACCATTAGTGGAGTATTAGATCAATATGTATTCAAGAGTACATGAAACTCTATTGAATGAAGTGTGTCTAAACTCTTGATTGGTCCTATATATGCACATACAATATCTACAGCTTCTACTTTTTCTTATAGGCCTCCTACTTCCCATCTCTTTCATTTCATTATTCTCTATGGCATCTCTGTGATGTCTTCACATTCCTATAGACAACTCAAATGCTAATCTGGGGTCATTACTAGAGTATTAGATCAAAATATATTTAAGATATTTAAAAAATGACACTTTCTATATACACAAAAAAATACACAATTTATATTCAGTTGTTCTTTCTGGCAGGAGTCTCTGTGGTGGCCCTTTACATTCCTATAGACAACTCAGATGCTAATTCAAGGCAATTACTTCCTGGAACGGCACACTGCGGCTCTTTATTTGATAGCTAACACGTATAACTGGCTGCTGTATAACTGCTCTCTAGCTGTTAGAGTCTCGCATTGTGAATATAATGGCTCCTATATACTTTTACGGACGATTTGGGCCATTATTTCCGGAATCTTCCAAAACGCGTAGTCGTCCCTCAGTCCTTTTGTTTGGCACCACCGCTCTAAAGGACAATTCATAAAGTCCACTGAGCCACTATTATGCTACAGCGGAGGAATCAGTTAGAACGAATCTGCTGAGCAAATAAAACACACACTTCGCTCATCACTCATTCATACCCTCTACAGACCCACCACGGCGTGCATATGTGTATGTGTGTGTGTATTGTCTGGCTGAGTTAATTCGCCCAGTCTGGCAGAGTTTTTGTGTGTTTTTTCATAGCACTTTAACAAAGCACATTAGTCACAGTATAGCTAACCAGCCGCACATGCACTTGTCTGTCTGCCACTTTGATTACCTTGCTGGTCATGCTGCTGTGGGAATTTGTATACGGGAGGAGGCCATTAATATGCCTCTCAGTGCACATGCACACATATACAGAGTGAAAGTTCTCTGTGCTGACAACTACAGAATTATGTTGGTTTATTTTAGCTATTACTGTCCCCATGGCAACAAACAGATGTTCCGTAAGCTCTGAACTGACAGGTAGCTCATTCCCACACATACAAGGAGCTGAATGGTAGGACACAGGGTTATCTGTGAACACTGTGGAATTAATTTTAATCTTAATTTTGGCTCTAAATATGAAAAAAATCCCCTCACACACACACTTTAGTCTGTCTCACTCACAAATTATTCAACACTGGCAAAGCAAAATGTAAATAATTCACCACACGCGCATCCACAGTGACCTGAAAAATGCAGGGGCAAGCACGACACGTGTAGCTCATGTATTCTCCCTGGTGTGTGTGTGTTTGTCTTTGTAGATTTTCAAGCCAAAAATGTCCTGATTTTGCACTTAAATCAGATAAAACAAGACTTTTGATGTTTTTTTTTTTTCAAAGGTTATGTGTTTCATTTTTTAAAACTCTTTCTTTTCTCTTTCTTCTTGGTTCTTGAGGGTAAGATTGGGGTTAGATTCAGATTTTAATTATTTTAACATACGGATGCTTACAATTATACAATACATATATGTAATTTTTAAATGCAAGTCACTGTAAAGACATTGCATTCCAAGTTATTTTGAAGCATTTCTGTTGGTCCATGCATCATGAAATATTCACACAGTATAAAGGTTAACTATACCCGCTTACTTACATATATGCAATATGAGACATTATTATTATTATTATTATTATTAGTAGTAGTAGTAGTAGTAGTAGTATATAGGTACTTACAAATATGCATATATATTAATGAATGTACATACATCATACACAGTTACATCATGCATTTAGGACACATTATTACATACATATCATCACTGCCCAAAGAAAAACATGTCTCTCCATTTTTTGCAATTCTTCTTTTTTAAATCATTTGAACAAATGCAGCTGTCCTTCACGCTGTGTGAAAATTTCATGATGAATGGACCAGTAGAAATGCTCCAAAACTGCTTGGAATAAAATTTCTTTCCATTGACTTGCATTGAAAATAAAGAATGTTTTTGCCCTCTCCTATGAAGTTACTGCTTTGGAGATACATGTTTTTCTTTGGACAGTGACGATATATGGGACATGTTATTACATACACACACACACACACACACACACACACACACATATATATATATGTATGTATGTATCAACGCGTTGTATAAAAAGCATGTATCTTTGTGGCTGTTGTTACATCTGTGCTCTCTCTTTCTCTCTGCAGGTATTGCTGTGGATAAGAATGGATTTATTTATTTTGTAGATGGCACCATGATTCGTAAAGTTGACCGCAACGGCATCATCTCAACACTCCTAGGGTCAAATGACCTGACCTCTGCACGTCCTTTGACATGCGATACCAGCATGCACATCGGACAGGTATGCGCCTCACCTCCTGTTTCAATCGAAAAACAGTTACAAATCACTGGTAAGCAAAACGGCAGTAGAATTTTGATTTAAAACCCTATCTACATCATCTGGTCATTTTCAAAGGCACCTCTTGCTGATGTAAAAATACTTTAAAATATTGAATAGCTAACAATTTATTTCATTTAATCATTTTAGAGTATTTCAATCTGCAGTGCAGAAGTATATAAAATCATGAACAGTATTATTATATAACAAAATGTGCAAAAAATTACATATTACATATTTAATTGATTTTCTAAGTGAAAGTTTTACAGTTTTCTAAGTGAAAGTTCTTTTACAGAGAACATACTTCTGCACAATGTAATTCATAATTACTGTTTATTTGTTGAGTTTAACATATTAGGGGGAAAAACATGAAATATGGTCTGTGCAAAAGCTATGGCACATTCAGTATTTTATGTTTAATGTTTTTCCAATATGTTAAAGTCATGTACACTAAAATTTGCACAAAAGAGCCACATTTAAGTTTGTTGTCTGTAGAGAATGCGTTTCACTTAGAACGCCAACATAATTTGACTGGGGGTATTCAAACCTTTGTATTCAGGTATCGTACATATATATCGAAAGCATACTGTGGTTATATTACTGTATTTCTCTATTTTCAAACAATATATTAAAAAGCACGTCTGCGACTCCTTGATATGACATGGTTAAATATTAGCATGCATTATTGTGACAAAAGTGGAATGGTCTGTGATTGTCCAGAATGCTCAGAGCAAACAGCTTAAAAAATGATTAGTTAAAGTGCTCATTGCATATTGCAGCCTTCTTTGATGTCAGTATTGGCAATGAATGCTATAACAAATGATACATTGTGTAGTTCTGTTAGAGAGGTTGAGAAAAGCTCTGTAACTGCCTCCGCCCTAAAACAGCTGAGACCAAAACACAGACCCGTAGCGCCCCCTTTTGGCTCGTTTCACTTTAAGAAAAACAGTCTATGGTACTCCGGCCCCCACTTTGGAGGACGAGTTTGTCCTTTCTCCTCTAAAACCACACACATGAAATGAGTGAGTCATCAAACTCAAGCATGTTTCTAGTTTTAGAAAAGGACGCAGGTGGACACTAAAGCTGCAGCCGTTCTGTCTTCTGAGCTTTGAGACAAAAAGATTGATGATGTTTTTATTGCAGAACATAAGAGAAAGCCTGGTTTCCAATACAGTCATCTAATATTTTTTCAGATGAACTTCATATATCCTTGTCCATTTCAGAACTTTTAGAGTTTGCTTGTTTTTTTGTTCTCTGATAAAGCCAAACTGAGACCAAGATAGCAAAACTTTAACTAGTGTTATAGTTACTTGAGTTATTTGGAAGTTGTATTGGAAATTAAACATTTACATTTGGGTAATAATCATTCCTATCCTATTTGTTTGTTGCTAAAAGCCTTTCCCTCTTTTCCCTCTTTTCCTTAAACCCTTAATGCCATATAAATTCTGCAACAGCAGTGACAAAAATTATGATTTTAGCATTATTATTATTTCAGACTACAGGATCATATATTACTGGGGTAATAGTCTGTTATCACCACAGCAGCGACACTGAAATGGTAGTGTGTGTGGTGCTGGTAGGAGAATTAGACACAGCAGTGTTGCTGGAGTTCATACACATGTCAGTGTCACTGCTAGGTTGAGAGAGGTCCACTCCTCAAAATTATTCAGCAAAGAGAGGCTGTGTGGTCAGAAACGGACCACTAATGTAGGGTTAGATGATGGCTAACACAAACTGTGCATAAATAGATGGAATACTGCACATCAGCAAGGTGGAGATACAAGGGAGGGGTTATCTTAGTGTACGACATTGGCTAATTCAAATGCATGACACATAGCTAAGTTAGAATTGACCACAGCTAGAATCAATGAAGCTAAAGCACCTACCCTTGAGACTTTGAAGTTTGAAATTTGTTTTGATGTGATGTAAAGATTGTAGCAAATGATGTGATGCACATTGTATAGGCTAGCATCTTTTTTATTTTTTTTTTTTTTTACCTCATTCTTTTCATTAAAATCTTATTTAATATATTGTTAGCATTGTAATATACAGAAAGAGGAGTTGGGTGGACCTGTGGGAAAGGGGGTTATTTGTGGTTATTTGTGCTTCAGTTCTGTAATATAGTGATTAAGAGCTGTTTGATTAACAGAAAATAAAATGATCACAAAAAGAAGAAGTCATTTCACCATAGGTATTACATCGTGTCTCCTTTATCTCATTAAAATCTGCACTCAGAGTAGATGGTGAACATGCATGTCCGTGTTGGCCATAGTAAAATAGATCAGCATGTGAAATTGGAGATTTCTGTGTTCTGTCACTGTCAGAACAAAATCTTCTGTCTCCATTTTTTACATAATTTGACCATATATTACTGGAGTAGTGCACTTTACACTGCGTTTTACACTGTCAGAATTTCAAAATGAACAATAAAATAAATGGTCCAGAATGACTAAGAAATGACCCACACAAAATGACCAGTAAAATGGTCCAAAATTACTTACTTATCCAATAAAGTTACTTTTCTGGAGATGCTGACAGCGACAGTATAAAAGAAGCTCAATGCTGCCTTTATTGTTGGATGCATATGTGATGATATACGTTGGATTCATATGCGTTCCTAAATGAGTTTCACATACATTCAGAATGCGACTAAAATTGCTATGGAAATGCTGATTTTTGAAGTGTTTCGTCAGAGGAGTAATTAAAATGTGAAGTATATTTCTATTTGTGTGTTTACTTGTGCAACAAAAAGGTAGTTTGTGACAAACAGAGTCATCAATGATTCAGTGATTTTTTGGCTTGTTAGATTTTTTTTTTGTGTATCAAATAAAGGAGAAATCTTGATTTTAAAGGAGAACATAAAGGCAGTATATGTTGCTTTTTTGCTTTTTCAGCAAACCCAGCAGTGTGTCGTTAAGGACATAAACAGCTCAAGATATGCGCACCACTCGCACACGCACAACACACTCTTTTTTTTTTCATTCCCACAATACCTTGCTGTACTTCTGTACTTAATCGTGTCCCGTATGTCCCAGCCCGGTGCTCTTGCAGGTGGGTCAGCCGCAGAGGGATTTACAAATGTTCGCCACAGGGATGCATTCACAGAGTGACCTCAATCAGTCGTATGCAAAAGATTGAACTTTCCCAGTCATATTACATAACTTGCTGATTGTCTAAGTGAAAAAAGTTGAAACTTCTTCTAAAGAGAAAACTTTTAGTGCACAATTTCTATTTATTTGCTGTTTAACATATTTAAAAAAACTTACCTAATAGCATGTAATAGCTTCACGAGCTCGAATGACAGCTGCGACTCAATTTGGCATGGACCAGACAAGTGTCATTGGATGTAGGTGACATCAATGTTCAGCCACTCTTGCATCAAAGAATTGCGCAGTTCAGCCAGATTTCACGCATGTCTTCCTTGGCATCTTACTCGTTGTTCCAGGTAGTTCCAGAGGATTCATATCTGGGGATTTTGCGGGCCAGTCCAGATGTGTATGTTGAATGCTGAATGCTGAATGTTCATTATGCCAATCACTCACATTTGCAGCCCTGTGAACGCGAGAATTGTCTTCTTGGAATACAGGGATAGGAAGGTTATGTTCCTCAGTAAATTGATGAATAAAAGGCAAAACCTGGTTGTCCAGCATCTCACTGTAGGCACTGTGGTTCAAATTTACTGTAACCTCAACCAAAGGACCCATTTCCACTTAATTAAAACACCCACAGAGCATCAAAGAGCCTCCTCCAGCTTGAACCACCTCTTGCACGCAGTCCTCATTGAAGGCTTCCTGAGGTCTGTGATGAACGTGATGCCTAGAATCATTCACGTGCAGGCAGAAACAGGATTCATCTGACCAGATGACACATTTCCAGTCATGAATAGTCCAGTTTTTTGGCTCTTATCACCCATTGTAACTGGGCAACTTTGTGAGCAGAAGTGAGCAAAAGGCTCCTGCGGGCCACTCTGCTCCATATGTTCATGGTATGCATTTTCCACAATTCTTGCAGTTTAAATGCAACAAACATAATAATTCTATCAAAAATACGAACTGAAAATTAAGACATGTATTTTTAGTTCCCAGAAATCATTCTCTAGAAGGCCCTGAGGGGTCCGCTCTAGAATGTTTTGTAGTGAGGAACTTTCTAAACCTTAGAAGCCATATTCACCACTGGCAATAAGAAAAGCTTGCTGCAGTTTTGTATGAATTATTTCTTACTTGTAGCTTATTGAAACAAGAGGAGGAATTTGGTATAAAGTGCAGATTCTAAACTTTTTATACCATACTGTGAACATTCTATACTACATTAGTGTTTATGAGGACAAGAGATTATCATGTTATTATTTTATTAATATTTTAGTGGTCTGTTAACTATTAATCAAATGTTTTCAGGCATAATTTTTTAACTTAGTGTCTTTATGAGCCTGGATTGCTAATGTTACCTCTGCTATTAACTATTGGTTAAGGCTATTATAACTATCCTGACTAACTTAGTGATTCTTAGCATCTTAGTGATTGTTTTTTGCCCTCTGGGGTATTTTGATTCCATTTTGGTGTGATACCATACATGACTTACATCCATAATGAGGCTGTGAAGAGGGACTGAGATGGACGTCATCTGTATCTCACAGTGTGTAATGTGAATTTGTGTGTCCGTCTACATTTTATGTGTAAATTGACCAATGTACACCCAGCAAATCATCTCCCTCTCACATCGGAAACCCTTCATTTAGTCGACACGTGACACGTAAAACGGTAGCAAACCGTTTACAGATACTGAAGTGGCAGCAGTCTTGGAAAGTAGCGATGAAGATAACAGAGCATTTTGATATGAAACATATGAATTTCGTGTTATGTGCAGGTGCTTTGAAAGCATCTACAAAGCATCCACAACTGACAATCTAAACCAAAAAATATCCTATAACTGGCCTTAAATTCCAAATAAATATGTCAAATATTCTCCAAAATGAAAGCCTTTCTGCAGTTCCAGAACATGTGGTCTCTGCAGCCGTTGCTATCTAAAGTGCTTGTTCTCCCCCCTGCTGTTCCCCAGTCTCCGTCAGCCCCACACAGCCTGACCCCGTGTTAACGGTCAAGCACTTTTAGTGCCACAATGGCAGCCCAGCCAAAGTGGATCGGGCCTTGAGCTCATGCATTATGCAGCGGGTGGAGTCAGAGCTGGGCTGGGACGAGTGCAGAAAGCTTTTATTCTGACCGCATTAGACTTTAATGCTCCTCAAAGATGCTTAACCCTCAGGCACTAGCAGGGCAGGAGTTCAAAGTAGGGCAGGGCCAGAGCAAACGAAAGAGAGAGACAGAGAGAGAGAGCGGGAGAGAGAAAGAGAGAGAGGGGTTATACAACCTCTGACCTTAATTGTTAGTGAAAGAACATTTTTACTTAACTCTCCTGACATATTTGCTGTAGCCATGATTTAACCATGCAGATTAACAGAACAGAAAACGCACACCATTCTTAATGTATTGCAGATACTTTAATTGTGTGGAATAGAATTAATACTGATAAATAATAAAAAATAATAATTTTTGATGATGAAGAAAAATGATTACTAAAAACAGATTAGCACTTACACTGCTGCAAAACTCATTCTTGTCCTTGTTCGCCAACACATCCTCTACAGAACTGAATTTGAACAGAACAAAAGAAATGCTACCAAATTGCTTAGTAAAAATCTTTTTACATGAACATTAATTCAAAATAAAGTCACCATTTTTAAAAAACAAGAATACAATTTACAAAATTACAAATACAAAAGGAATACATTTTTTAAGATTAGTTATGACTCAAATCTTCATTGTAATCTAGCTACAACATATTTAGCCTGATTATTTGTAACCTTTGCTTGATCTTGAACACCACTCCGTATATACAGTGAAGTAAGCAGCAAAATGGTTTTTGTTGCTAAAGGCCCTGTTTAGCTCAGAGGATCGTGTAGATCAGTTGCATGAGTTGTGGAGAACTTTCTTTCTTAACAGCTGGATTTATTGTGTAAACAGTTGCAAAATATCCCTGCTGTTTTGGTTTGCATGGGTGAACATTTAGATAAGCATTTCAAGCAGATAAGAAAGCATTATGTAATTTTTGTCTTTGAAAATGCCATCTGCTATTGTGTGAACATTTTGCGATAAAATGACAAGAAAGACAAGTTTAAATCTTGTCACTTTGACTGTAAGGTTTTATCTTCTCCTGTGAAGTTAACATTTTGGAGATGCAAGTTTTGTTCTGATAGCAATGATATATTATCAAATATTTAATATGGCATAAAACACAGTCTGATAAACAGTGAAGAAAAGCATAATATTGTTTGTGTACTTGTGTCTAGTCTAAGAATACAACACATTCAGGACTGGGCTTTATACACATTCTTTGAAATTTTTTGTTTAAAATTGGCATTGTCCATACCCAGTGTCTGAAGTTTGTTCTTGTTGTTGTTGTTATTGTTTATGTTTGTCTCAGTCAGGCGTGCACTCCCTTCTGGCTTTGAGGAATTGGATCGTGTTGCAAAATAAATGACCCAGTGACGGGCAAATGAAATAAAGCAGAGACTCGCAATGTATTAAAGCTCTAAAGTAAAGGATTCTTCTTCATCAGTGTCAGAACAGTGCTCTGGCATCAGAGAACAAGAGAAAAGACAGAGGAGAGCGAGAGAGAAAGAGAGGGGGAGGGAGAGAGAGAAAATGCATGGAAAAGGGTGGAATGAACGATATGTACTCACAAGTAAACAAGTCTATGTGTGTGTGTACAGTTTGTTTTGTTTTTTTGCTTTGTTTTGTATTGCTGACCTACACAGGCATAACTATTGATTTTTAATTTATTACTAAGGAGGGATGGAAATGAAACAGTGTCTCAAACACTTCTTGTGTACCTGCTAGCATACATGCTAATAACATTAACTGATCTTCCTGACCTCTGTTTCAATAGGTACGTCTGGAGTGGCCAACAGACCTGGCCATCAACCCCATGGACAACTCCATCTATGTGCTAGATAATAACGTGGTCCTGCAGATCACGGAGAACCGTCAGGTGCGGATTGTAGCCGGACGACCCATGCACTGCCAGGTCCCAGGCATTGAGTATAGCCTGGGCAAGCGTGCCATCCAAACCACACTAGAGGGAGCCACAGCTATCTCCCTGTCCTTTAGTGGAGTGCTATACATTGCTGAGACAGACGAGAAGAAGATCAACCGCATCCGACAGGTAGGGACACCACCCACTACAATAATAAATTTGGTTGCAGCTGCCACTCCTTCAGCACTGTTTACACATAGACAATTTTTTATGTCAAGGTTTTTTTGAGTATATACTTTATTAAATATTATTATAAGCGATAATAACTGACTTCAACAGGGGGTGGTGCAGTGGGTTATGCTGTCGCCTCACAGCAAGAAGGGTCTGGTTTCAGTTTCCAGCTGCGCGACCAGGGTCTTTTCTGTGTGGAGTTTGCATGTTCTCCCCGTGTCTCCTCAAAGACATGCAGTTAGGCTTATTGGACATACTAAATTGCCCCTAGGTGTGAATATGTATGTGTGTGTGTCTGCCCTG
>JAILXH010013100.1:0-28409 GCA_023558415.1 Piaractus mesopotamicus | reverse complement strand
TTCCAGCACCCCCCCCCCCCCATGACCCAGAAGGATAGGTGGCTTAGACAGTGTGTGTGTGATTCCACCATTCCAAAAATGATGGATCAATGCATTACAGTTGCCTCAGATGAATATCTCTCTTGGATAGTAAACTTGAATTAATCAATAAATTCCTAAATATCAAGAAATTGAACTCGGCTTGGTAGTAGTATTGATATTGTAACAATGATTGATATTGAGATTGTAATAAAGCCTATCCTTACCCTCAGGTCAGCACCGATGGGGAAATCTCCCACCTGGCGGGGGCACCGTCTGACTGCGACTGTAAGAATGATGCTAATTGCGACTGCTACCTGACGGGTGACGGCTATGCTAAAGATGCCCGTCTGAATGACCCCTCCTCTCTCGCAGTCTCTCCAGATGGGACACTGTATGTGGCAGATTTGGGAAACATCCGGATCCGCGCAATATCCCGAAACCGCCCCCCGCAGGGCTCCTCCAGCCTGTATGAAGTTGCATCTCCGGCCTCGCAAGAGCTCTACGTGTTTGACTCTAATGGGACACACCAGTACACCATGAGTCTGGTGACTGGAGACTACAAATACAACTTCAGCTACAGCAACGAGAATGACGTCACCGCTGTAACTGATAGCAATGGGAACACACTGCGCATACGCCGTGACCCTAACCGCATGCCCGTTCGCATTGTCTCCCCTGACAACCAGGTAATCTGGCTGACCATTGGTACGAATGGTGGGCTGAAGACGCTGACGGCGCAGGGGCAGGAGCTGGTGCTCTTCACATATCATGGAAACAGCGGCCTGCTCGCCACCAAGAGCATCCAGATTGGCTGGACCACCTTCTATGAGTGAGTGCTGAATTATTCCTCAATTTGCAAAACATTTCAGTTCAGTTTCAACCTTTACATTTGCTTCCATCCTCTACTACAGTGGTTCCCAACCCTAGTCCTGGACTACCTGCATATTTTGTTATTTTTTTGTTCTCTTAACACTCAATATCCAATTTAGTCAGTCAGCTAATTAACAAGCCCTTCTGAAGTTGAAGTGGATGTGGTGGCCAAAATGTTGATTAGCCAAAACATATTTGGTTCAGTTTTTCCCTTAAGTTACAAGGCTAATGTTGCTAACGTGTAATGGAAGCTTACGTAAGCTAAGTAGCATTGTGAAAAACGCATGCCTAAATCGTCACACCGTGTTGAGTTTAAAAAAAACGTGCTTATGTAGTTTCCGACACTGTATGACATTTAAGATCACTTAAGAATCTGACACAGTTTGAGGCAAGCTTGTGATAAATTAGGCATGCAGTTTGTAACATGCCTATTAGTGTGATGTAGGTTTTCATTACTTGTTAGCTACATTAGCCTCCTAGCTTGAGGGCAAAACTTAGAGAGCAAACTTTAGACACCAAACATGTCTTGAAAGACTGACTACATTTGTGGTAAGTGGGGAAATTGTATATTTTTCACCATACTGGCATTTACATTTCATTCATAATAGTATTTACATAGATAGTATTTACATTAAGCAATTTACAAAATGTGGAGATTGTCTTGGCCTTGTGTCTGAGAGCTTTGTCTCTGCTTTAACAAAGACACTGCAAGTGACAAATGTGTCAAGATGGCTTGAACATTTGAAGTGTTTGTCCTCTCTGATGTGAACATGTGTGCAAACACGTGTGGCCATCCTGCTGCAGACAGTAGACACAGGGCTCTAATGTGACTCACTCAGTTTGCCTGTTCCGTGTGGAAATGGCTTAGTTAGGCATGCTGGTGACAGACACTCCCTTCTGGCTAGCTCACTGCTTGTCTGGTTTTCTAGTTTAATGGTCTTTTGGTAGCTTCATTAAGGTCACTCAAAAACACTCAGAAAATTTTTATTCCACAATTTGTCACTGAACACTAAGAAGTCTGGAGTTATTACCAATTCTGTAGTTAGTTTAAGCTGCACTTTGTAAGACCCAAAAACACAATGAAAGATTGTGGTGTCTTTCAGAAGAAGACTGAGGAGAAGCCATAGTTTCTGCTTGAAAATGCTTTTTTATTTACAACTCCAATTCCAAAAACATTGGGACTCTATGAAAAATTAAAATAAATGTAAATAAAAACAGAATGCAATGATTTACAAATCGCATAGACCCATATTTTATTAACAATAGAACAGAAAACACATATCAGATGTCGAAAGTGAGACATTTTACCATTTCATGAAAAACACTAACTCATTTAGAACTTGATGACAGCAACGCATCTCAAAAAAGGTGGGGCAGGGGCAACAAAAAGCTGGAAAAGTAAGTGGTACTGTTAAAAATCAGCTGGAGGAGCAATTTGTAACTAACTCACATGACTGGATATAAAAAGAGCATTTTAGAGAGGCAGAGTCTTTCTAAAATGATGGGCAGAGGTTCACCAATCTGCGAAAAACTGCATCTAAAAATTGTGGAACAATTTCAGAAAAATGTTCCTCAACGTAAAATTGTAAAGACTTTGGATATTCCACCATCTACAGTACATAGTAACATCAAAATATTCAGAGAATCTGGAGAAATCCCTGTACGCAAGGGACAAGGCAGACAGTCAATATTGGATGCCATGATCTTCAGGCCCTCAGATGGCACAGCATTAAAAAAAGCCATGATTCTGTACTGGAAATCACTGCATGGGCTCAGGAACACTTCCAGAAATCATTGTCTGTGAACACAGTACCCCGTGCAACCCACAAATGCAAGTTAAATCTGTATCAAGGAAAGAGGACGCCATATGTCAACACGATCCAGAAACGCTGCCATCTTCTCTGGGCCAAAGATCATTTAAAATGGACTGAGGCAAAATGGAAATCTGTTCTGTGGTCAGATAAATTAGAATTTGAAATTCTTTTTGGAAACCATGGACACCATGTCCTGTGGACTCATGAGGAGAGGGACCATCCAGCTTGTTATCAGCGCACAGTTCAAAAGCCTGCATCTCTGATGGTATGGAGTTGCATTAGTGATTATGGCGTGGGCAGCTTACACATCTGGAAAGGCACTATCAATGCTGAACAGTATGTAGAGGTTTTAGAACAACATATTTTAACCATCCAGACAATGTCTCTTTAAGGGAAGGCCTTGCATATTTCAGAAGGACAATGCTAAACCACATACTGAATCCATCACAAAAGCATGGCTTTGCAGAAGAAGAGTCCAGGTGCTGAAATGGCCTGCCTGCAGTCCAGACCTTTCACCAATAGAAAACATTTGGTGCATCATGAAAAATCCGACAAAGAAGACCCAGGACTGTTGAGCAGCTAGAATCCTACAAAAGACAAGAACTTCATACTTAAATCTGAGTTGCAATGCTAGCAGCTCCTCTGTTTGGCCTTGTTCATTCATTTCAGTATGCAGAGAATGTCAGTGAATTTGAAGATAAAAGATAAATGCAAATCCTGTTTGAACCCATTAACTTACGACTACTGAAAGACTGCAATCTCCTGTTATACTCAGTAGATATTGTTGCCATTAACTGACATAGTGACCATACTTAAAGAACTGTGGTCCGTCCAGTTATAATATTCACCATAAAGGCAATTAAACAATTAATATCCTACATGTTTCCCTTAGGTCTGATTATAATGTTTATTTCATGGTTCGATTTTACTTGCCCATTTTCCGACTGTTTTTGTTACTGTATCCTTAGAACTGATATATGTAAATGAGCGCTGTTTTGATTGGCTGCCCTGTATTGTGCCTCAATTCAAAAAGCAGTCCAGGCTGAAACAACTTCAGTGTGAATGAGTGGTGCTAAACTGCTGTAGGCTTAATAAGCAGATATATGTGTTGGTTTTCATGACATCACAAAAACAATTAAAACAGGCTGTTTTTGCAGCTTAATTTCTTTATATATGTAAAGAACATTTTTTATGGTTCATCCTTTTGATCTTGCATATAAAATATTAACAAAAATCTAACCTTTATTTGAAATACAATGATTAAAGCCTAAATCTTATCATGAAATAAATATTTTCCTTAAATTTGTGTGTGCCAGAATTGTTGGCACCCCTAGAAATTCTTATGAGTGAAATCTAACTGAAGCATATTCCTATACAAATTTTATGTTTCAAAGTTCAGTTGAACTTTAGAAACACTTACATAGTTAGCCATGACTTTCTGGTTCACTGGGGAATAAATATGAATTGACACACAGGCCAAATTCCCTTAGTCAACCATGACTATGAGAAAGACCAGAGAATAATGCAGTGATGTACAACAAAATGTTACTGAGCTGCACAAATCAGTAAATGCCTACAAGAAAATAGCTAAACAGTTGAAAATGGCCAATTCCAATATCAGGGCAATTTTAAGACGTTTAAAGCAACTGGAGATGTTAAGAATGGGAAACAAGGACATGTATCTATATATACCCTACACAGTGTGACGAGGATGGTTAAAGTGTTCAAGAGTCTCCAGGGATCACAGATAGTGAATTACAGACATTATTTAGGTCTTGGCATCAGAATGTCTCCCAAACTACAATCAAACGCCACCTACACAATCACAAGTTATTTGGCAGGGTTGCCAGAAGAAACCCTCTGCTGTCTTCTGGCACGGACCAACAAACTCAAACATGTATGGTGTGCCATACTAGAACTTTCAGTGGGGCCGTGTTCTATGGTCAGATAAGACCAAAATACTGCTTTCTGGCAGCAAACACCAGAGATGGGCTTAGTAAACACAAAAATAGCCATGCAGAAAAGTACCTCATCCTCTCTGTGAAGTATGGTGGTGGCCTTTTGATGTTGTGGGGCTGTTTTTCTTTCAAAGGCCCTGGGCAACTAGTATGGATATATGGTCATCATTGACTCTCAACAAGTACCAGTAGATATTACCACAGAATCAAAGATTTGCCGTCATCCCAGTCCCCTTACCTAAACCCAATAAAAAACCTGTGGGATGAGCTGAAGGGGAGAGTCCAAAAAGGGCCTTAGTATCTGTAGAATTTGGAGAGGTTCTGTATGGAGAAATGGTCTCAGATTCTTTGCCATGTGCTCTCCAGTCTCATTAAGCATTATAGCAGAAGACTAAGAGCTGTAATCTTTGTAAAGGAAGGCTGCACAAAATATTTTGAATGAAAGATTAAAAGGATAAGCAATAAAGAATGTTTTTTTACAGGCTGTTTTGCTCATGATTACTGGGTTGCCTTTATTTGTGGAGGGCACTGAAGCTTTATGTTCAGATCCTCAGCCAGCTGCTTAGAGGAGCCCATAGTTGTTGAGTGCTAGCACAAGGTTTGAAGTTTCAGAGAATTTATTACCATTAGCTGACAATTCAATGACAATTCTTGACCTGTCTGACCAGCCAGACTTTACAAGTGGAAAAGTATTCAGACTTTTGCACGACAACTACTATTTTTTTGCTATTTTCTAAGCTAATAATATTGCTGTTGTCAGAACAAAACCAAAACTTTACAGTAGAAGGAAAAAAACCTACTTGACTTTTAATGTAAGCCAGTGGAACTAGACTTTTTTCCAAGTCATTTTGGGCCATTTCCTTTGGTGCATTCAGCATGAAACACAGAATGGAAAGGGCAACATGCATTTTTAAATGATGTCAAAAACCGAAAAAATGACAAAAATGGAGATACGAGGTTTTGTTCTGACAGCAGTGATATACAAAATAACTGTGTATTAACATTTACAAAAAATGTTATTCTGCAGAGGGTTTTCTTCCTCTCACTTTAGAAATCAACAAAATACCTAATTTGGCCAGGGGTGCCCCAGCCTTTGCATACAACAGTATGTGTTTAAACATAAGCAGAATCAAGACAGAATAAAGTGAGAGAGGCTGGGTCAGAGCCATTCTGGACAGTTTTATTATGTCCATGTTAACACCACAAACACGTCGAGAAGGCCCACTTCTTTAGACATGGCTGGGCAGACAGCTGCTTTGATAGGATTGTATGTTAGCCACGGGTAGCTAATTGGGGCTTTCATGGCTACTTGATTTAACCCAGTTACTCAAAATTTAAAATATTTTTGAAATGTATCCTATGAGTCGGCAAGGATTAGCTGTCCATTTATGTGGTAAAAATGATTTTTTTTTATTCTTCTACTGCTCTCTCTTTTGTCACTTCAACTTAAAAAAATTACTTCATGTAGTAACAAGCAATTTTCTTGCTTTTATTCAACCTAAATAAGTACTTTGAATGAAACAATTGCTTATACGGGTTTGTTTCTTAAATTTTACAGTTACGACAGTGAAGGAAGGCTGACCAACGTCACCTTTCCTACAGGAGTCATCACCAGTCTAATTGAAGAAATGGACAGAGCTCTGACCGTGGACATTGAAACCTCTGGACGGGATGATGATGTCAGCATTACCACTAACCTGTCCTCCATAGATTCCTTCTACACGCTGGTACAAGGTAAGAGAGTGTGTGTGTTGCATTTAATACCGCAGCACTTGTCTCCACTCCATTACTGCCCTCTAGGGCTGCAGTAATTTCTATTATCAGTTAATCTTTTGACTATTAATTTATTATTTAATCAAATCATTATGGCTTCTTCCCTGGCCTTTCACTTTGCCCCACCCCCACCCCCCTGTCACAGCATTGCCATCATTCATAGTTATTTCTGAGTGACTATGAAAGATGCTAAATTGCTCCCTACAGTTCCAGTAGTGTATTACAATCTGTCAGAATGTGGATCATATGAACATTATATCATGATCATTTCATGCAACCACCATCTTTAAATCCAAAGCGAGGCTGAGGTACGAAAAATTCTAGAATCAGACTGTCCAGAAAGAGTATAGAGCAAGCACTTTTAAAATAAAAATTTCTATTTTATTCTAACTATTAGGGTTGTGCTACAGTTCTACAGTTAAAGACAGGAGTCCATCTGTCTGCTGCAAACTGTAGCATTCTGTTACTGGCTGGCGCTGGTGCCTGAAACTCTGGAGTTGTGGCTATGGAGATAACCACGTCAAAGGCACAGCGTAGTGCGCACCCTCCAACAAAGGGACTTGTTTGGGTTGTTTAATATTGTGAGACGTTAGTTTAAGTTAAAGTGTTGTTTGTGTTATTTAGTGTTGGGAGGTTGTGAGTTTTGTGTGAGAGGGGTGTTACGATCAGGGTGAAGCCGGTGGCTAGAGGTGACCTCTCCCTCGAGTTTGGTATCCATATGTGCCCCTTTCTGCCGGTGTGTTCATGGGATTACCCCCCAGCGGCCTGAAGGGGCGTAGCTAACCCAGCAGCAAAACAGTGGAGAAGACCGAGCCCAGCTGAGAACTGCGAGGAGGAGCAGCACAGCAAAAGTGGGTGGTAAAGAGACGGTGGTCACGGCAGTATGACAAGGCTAGACAGCGGGGCTCAGCTAGAGGACAGCAGCCAGCTGTAAAAAAATGCTGGCGAAGGTGCCTGGACAGTTTCTGGTGGGAGGAACCCTGCCAGTGCGTGGGGGACGGGGGGACCGGAGCTGGTGAGTCAGCGGTGAGAGAGACAGGGCATCGTGCAGCCAGAGGGCGAAGACAACTCATCATGTTTGCCACCACAAGCTCACCGAGATCTCTACTGCAACCAGCATGCTTGCGCCCTGAGAAAGGCACATCATTGTGCATTGCAACCATTGTCCAACTCAGGTCAGTCACCAGCAGCAGAGGCAGAGCCCCAGTGCACACGAGTGGCATTTAGGACAGCATCGCTGGCACGGTGGGCGGCAGTGAGAGCAAAAGGGCCGGGACGAGCGTCACTGTTGCAACCACCACCCCCAATTGTGCAGGACTTGACGCAGCGCTGTGGGGAGCTCTACTATACACCAGAGGAGCAGTGGCAGCAGGGGCATGGTCCCAGAAGAGGACTGGCATTGCTTGCGAGTGCCCCGCAGTGTTTATTCTTGCCAGGACTGTGCATGTGCCCAAGGACTTGGCTCAAGCTGGCAGGTTGCTGGGGAGTAGCTGACCTTTGAAGGGGGAGCTGCGTAGCGTTCTGCTACTGGCTGAACGCTACACCACCCAAATAATTTTTGCTCTGTGGTGGTCTTGTGGGGGTCATGGCCATTGAAAAAAATGGTAAAAGGAGTCTAACAAAGTGTGCAGAGAAACAGATGGGCTATAGCATAATATTTTGTAGAACTACAAAGTGTTCCTATATGGTAAACGAACCTGATAAAATGAACAATAAGTGTAGATACAAAAAGATAGATGCGAAGATACAAGGTACATGTACTTAATGAAGTGGCTGGTCAGTGTGTATTATTCTTCTACAAAACACGAGTGCCTTAACATAGCACACTGTCAAGGATGCATTGTTAAGGACATGACTGAGAAGGCTGAAGCAGCACAACTATATCTCTGACTAGACTGATATCAACTAGTTCTAGAAACAACATAAATATTTTTCTCTGACAAAAAAACATGTTGGCACATTGTCCACTGAGGAGAAAATATCTTTTTTAGAAAATGTCCTCATCAGCAGCATGCAGTCGTGTATCTACTAGCACTACTGCTGCTACCGCTAAACCTACCGCTTTCCCCAAGCTATTTTTAAATGTATTCTTGCATTTGTACACACAAGAATAAATCTTCACGTTACTAATTTTAAGCCTCTTAACACCAGAAGTGTCGCCTAAAAGGTAAACCTACAGCCCTACGCTAATTTCTGCCAAAGTCTTTTTTTTCTTTGTTTGGTTAAACATATATCCTTTCACAAAATCTTATGGATACTCAAATATCAAAATTAGTCAGAATGCACATCTCCTGAATAAGTATTAATTGCTAAAATCATCAGAAATTATTATTGCAAATTGTGACTTTGTCTGTTATTATCTTTAAGTCTAAAATGTGTCTGCAGTGATGTAGCCCTTGATCCTGTTGCTGTAGCCTTGGTACTTTACATCCCTCTTACGCCCATTTGTGTACATCATATATTGTAAAATTGGGCAACAACTCAAGATAAGTTGTCCAGCAACTCATTTTGTTGCTTCTTCCATAATTTTCCTACCTTAGCCTCACTTTGGATTTCAATATTGTGTGAAGTTAGCATAGTACATTTTAGAGACATATCGCCCCCTATGCTTCCTGAAGTGTATTATCAGAATGAACATGTGGATTGTATGAATATTATAGAGCATTTCTGTTTTTACAAAACTGGCACAGGCCTGCTGTCCTCGCTAAACCTTGCTACTTCTGTACATGAACCTGTTGCTCTGCATTCTGAAAATCCAATCCTTTGCTAATTAAGCCATAACTCAAATGTTAAATCATTATTAATGTCTAAGCAGTCATTACTCATTCATTTAGCCTAAAACTGTCAGCTAGTAATTTATTCTTTTGCCATAATTATGGTGTTGGATAGAATAAGAATGGAGAGTCAAGCACTGAAGGAAAAATCCATTAGCTTAGAAGTGTTTTAAAAGAAAGGCACAGAGCATGAATGAAGTTACTGAGTTTAAGAACATTTAAGTATATTTACGCTTCCTCTTGTCAAATTGTCATAAATCCCATCCCTTGTCAAATTTACGATAAATGCAACAAGAATAGAGCAGCACAAACAGTGCAATTGCTGTGGTTATGTCACCCTTTATTTACCTTTGTCAGGAATAGCTTCCCTACACCCCACACCATTACCTTTAGTGGAATTATGAGTCAGTTAATGTCTTCCTTGGTATAAAAAGCAGGTTTTAAAACTAATTATTTGACGTTTGCTTTTCCAAACTATTGTTAAAAGCATATCTGTCACTTTTAGCTCAAAGTTGGTTTAAACACCTGAAAGGTTTGAGTGCTGATGAGAGCTCACATCACAACAAAGGGATAAAATGCGTGACCTTTGGCTTTATTCCGGTGCATGATATTGTTTTCTTCTAAATAAACCTAATTGGGTTTTAATATGGTTATTGCAAACTGACAGAGAAAATATGCTCATTTATGTTAAAAACATTTAAAAAACTTGTGGCTTGTTCAATGTTGTTGTATAGCAGAAAATGAACAAATCTATAAAATGAAACAAAAGAATGTTAACATTTCATCATCACCCCCTACAGACCAGCTGAGGAACAGCTACCAGGTGGGCAATGATAACTCTCTGAGGGTCATCTATGCTAACGGAATGGACTCACACTACCAGACGGAGCCTCATATACTGGCTGGGGCAGCGAACCCTACGGTGGCCCGGAGAAACATGAGCCTGCCTGGGGAAAATGGTCAGAACCTGGTGGAGTGGCGCTTCAGGAAGGAGCAGACCAGAGGAAAGGTCATAGTGTTTGGCCGAAAGCTAAGGGTAAGCAAAACGGACATTAAAATATTTTTTTACACTTTGTGTTCGGTAGCTCAAGTCTTGTGGTGTAGTCTAGTCTGAAGTAGCAGGTAGCTGACCATTACCAAATGAGCCTAGCAAGAATGTAGCAACATAACTAAAACACATAGCTAGCAACACAAATATATCCCATTAACTTCACATTCGTATTGCAGTTTCACTGCATATTTAATTCTGAATGGGTTTCATTTCATATTAATATAATGTTAAATTTTTTTGCTTAATTTTTAATTGTTAAATACAGGGCAAATTTAGATACAAACCTTTTTATGGTGATGCCACAGCTATCCATGACCATATAATTGGCCTATCCAATGTTAGCATGTGCATGCAGTAGGCATCAAGCATACTGGGCTCTCCAGTGAAGTTGCAATAAAGGCAGTTTGAAAAGATGTGGATGCTTCACATGACTTGGACGAGACATGTGCTGGCCTTCATCTTCCCAGCTTCATAGAATCATGTGTTTTTGGGAGACCTAGTCAGCAAGTAGAATTGGACATGAGGACATTGGGAAGCAAACTAGGTAATGGCCAAATATGTGAAACTTTTACATCGTATTTTAAGTGAGTGTGCGCAAATCCTAGTGGCTTCCTACTTGGCATGTACAATTGATGCAAAAGTTTGAATGTAACTATGTGAAAATAACATCCTCTACAGAGAACAAACTGAAATATGGCATTTTCTGCTTAATTTCTATGTTTTTGTTATGTTTAACACATTGCCGCATTTTTTATTCTTCCCCCTAATATGTGACGTTCAGTGAAAAACAGTAATTGTGCAGTAAAATGTACAGAGGTGTTTTCTATGTAGAGGATGTATGAACTTATTTTCACTTAGAAAATCAACAAAACATGTAATTTGACCAGGGACACCCAAACTTTTGCATATGACTGTACTTGCATATCACATAGACCACATTTCTGTTCAGGTCTGTATTATCACTGCATCTGAGTACCTGAGAAGAATTATCCAGCATTTTCAATTTCTGCCTTACTTTGCTTGACAAAGAATGGCATTAATATGACAACCACATTTCTTTATGTGGCAAGACACATTTTCTCTTTTCAGAGAAGCCAAAAGAGAATTATTTACCCGGGGAAGTTCAAGAAGCCTTTGAAGTTATCAACCTGTATACAGAAAATAAAGGAACAGGTTTCATTGTGCATTAGTTGTGATTTCTCTGTTCTTGTGTAGAGGCATCCAATGCAGACGGGACATATAACTATCTGTGTCTTATTGGGAGGTTGCTCATCTATCAGGCTTTTGAAAGCACCCACCATTCGTGGCTTTCCATCTCCCTCCTCCACAGCTTTCTCTCATTAAATCAGAGCATCTGGAAGGAAAATATTCTCTGCAAAGTAGTTGGTGTCATTATTTAGCGCTGTGTGGCTGTTCCTCATCCGCAATCCGTGAGACACAGGTAGTCTTACAGCATCAATAAAGCGCCTCAGTCTCCTGTGGAGGTATAAATAGTAGCCAAGGTCAACATCTGATCTTACTGCCTTCCAAAACCCCAATCATCACAAAAGCAGAACACAGCACTCCATTCCAAAAGTTGTAGAGCATAAAGAAGCAGTGGATAATTAAGGAGAAAGAACTGAGGGGGTACTGAAACTTTTTGGCACTTCTAAATTTTGAAATATGAGAGTTGATGGGTAACTTTAAATTATACAACAGATCACATCACCTCATGTGCTGTATAGTCTGATGTTCTTGACGCAAGCCCAATGTCAGTGATGAATATAAAATACGCCCTTTCTTTTTTAAATATATTATATTTGATAATGCATCTTGTTTATACAGCATCTGTTCAACACAAGTTCAGAAAGTGCTTTACACAAAGAGTAAAACATGGGTTGCGATAACAGCAAATTACAAAAGGACATCTATCTATCTAGCTGTCTGTCTGTCTGTCTATCTACCTGTTTGTTAGTCTGTCTGTCTATCCATCCATCTACCTATATATTTGTCTGTCTGTTGATCTGTTTGTCTGTCTACCTGTCTATTTATCTGTCTAACTATTGGTCTATCTATTTTTCTGTCTATCGGTGCTATGAACGGGGGGGTGAGGAATCTGTGGTTGGCTACTTTCATGACCTACAGGCCACAGCAGTGAGCATGCAGAAGAACTAAGATAAACAGATGAGACGGTGTAATCTGTAGAAAGTGATGGTGTCACGTCAGTGCTTAACGCAGGCAATGCATCTGAAAAACCGCATCCATGGTTGTACTTAATCCTGGAGTGGGTCATTGGGAGAGATAGGAGAATTCCTGGTGGGCCTGTAGTGTTTTGGACCGGTTACTGTCAGCTAATGAATGAACTCACAACACAAGAACGCTACAACTGTAAATGTTACATTCATGTTCACCTTGAATAATGTCGCAGTTACATTCAGATGCCGGTATGGAGATTACTTCAGGGCATCAAACTATTACAGGTAAGACATAAACAGACAATAAACATGTTTCATGCCCGCCATGGCAATATGCTTTGTCTACGGTGATGATTAGGTTTAGATGTTTAAGACTGCTGTGTTGGTTTTCTTCATCTTCACACATCAGCTGTTTGATTAAATGTTCATGCCATCTTCATTTGGGTCTACCTGCTGTGGCAGTAACCTGTGTTTTTGGCTTTGGTAATTATTAGGTTTTAAAATTGTACATCTTTAAGCTTGTAGGTTTAACTCTCTATATAAGTCTCAGTTGTCTGATTTTAACTTAATTTAGTCGTCTTCTCTGGACAGTAGTTATATCTGTCCTGTGCAGACGTATGCTTTTTAGTGAAGGTGCTTCAGTGCTGGTTGTGTTTGTGTAAATACAGCTTTCTGATTTATTGCTATTGTTTTGTGTCTCCCAGTCTGAAAACAAGTCCCACTCTGGGCCTGGTCTTACTTAAAAGGAGTTATTTCATCTGATGTTCAGTATTGACTGCTAAAATAAAAAGCTACATTTTCTTTTCGTAGTAGAGATTCCAACAATGTCCATGTCAAGTTCTTGTAAAGTAAGTCAAACATATAAATAGACAAGTGGATTTTTGTAGATGAGGCATGCAGTTATAGTATAAATCATTATGTATGCTCAGTTTAATGGATTTGTACCTCTTAGCCTCAGTAAAATGATATCCCGTTTAAAAAATTTAATTAGAAAAATTTTTTAAAGAAATACTTACTTTTTTTACTTTAAGTACATTTATGAGCATGTACTTGGGTAAAAAATCTAAGTCAAACTTTTACTTGAGTATTTTTTACTAGATTACTAGAACTTAGAACTAGAACTAGAATTAATTAAGGGACTTGTGGCCACCTCTGTCTATTTGTCTGTCACCTATATATCTATGTGCCTACCTGTCTGTCTGTCTATCTATATATCAATGTGTTTATCCATAAGTCTACCTACACTACTTTTTTTTCACGATTAATTCGGTTAATTAACGTTTTCACACGATGTTAGAAATGTGACAGTCGAGTCTGTACATGTTTACATTGCTTGTACTTTAATTAAAATTCCAACAAAAACATACGAAAAACACATCTTAAATAAAAAAAACTCCGCCTCTCACAGGTCTGTGCGCTAACCTCAGCCGCGCGCGGGACAAAAAAAAAAAACAAAAAACACACAGACACTCTAAGATGGAGGAGGCGGCGCTTCGCAGAAGAGTAAGCTCGTACCAGAGAAATCAGTTCAGTGGTATGGAACGGATTTGAAAAGTCCGATGTTGAACAAATTCATGTAAAGTGTAAGTTGTGTCCAAAGACAGTTGCAACCAAATGTAGCAGTACGACGAATCTGTTCCTGCTCTTACGACACAAACACCCAGTGGAATGGGAGCAATGCGTGAAACAACGCGATGGAAATGAGCGAGTTTTCAGTGCGGCTGGGAACGCTGTTAAGGCCTCTGCGTACTTCCTGTGAAACGAAATTCTCGAGGGCTGTGCGAAGCCGAAAGCGCCTTCGCGAGCTTATAAGCTCGCATACTTTCTGCGGTTTCGTGTTGCCTGTCGCGGACGCTCCACGTCACGCTGTGACATTGTATGATGTTTCATGGCTGCTGGAAAACGATTCAGAACAGAAAGCCAACTTCAGCCTCGTCCTCTTGTGAACCTAAATATAAGACAATCTGTATGTTTTGGTGCTCAGTACTAGTTACTATTACCGAATAACAGACTTAGCATCTTACATTTAGGAGGTGTTCATTGTTTATTTAACAAATGTGTGTTTCACAGTGACAGAGTGTCTCTCGAAGCCGAAGCTCCTCAAAGTTGTCCATCCTAGTTTAATGGCACAGCTCTTTTTTACCGACCAATCACAGGCTCTGCCGCGTAGCGTTTTCTTCTGCGGAGTTCGCCCAGCTGCCATGTGCGCGATACGGCGAACGAAGCCTCCGCGCGACGTCTGCGGTTGTTAGTTTTCTCCGCAATTACGTCACATTGTTCGCTGAAGCCAGGCGAACATCGTCTCCGCAAGAAGTCTGCTGAGGCCTTTACCTTTCAAATGGCGTCTGTCAAGCCTGAAACAGTAGATAGGCTTTTGTTTCTTTCAAGAAACCTGAAAAGAACTTTGTGGTTTGCACTTTTCTTAATGTAAGGAGGTTATGCTTGCACATTATTTAAAGTGAGAGTTGCTTGTGAGCTTTAAAGAATTGAGAATCATTAATAAATTTGAAAATAATCGAGATTTTACTTTTTTTGCAATATAATAAGTTTCAGTCACACCCATTGCTAACAGGTGTATAAAATTAAGCACATAGTTAATCTTGATAGACAAACATTGGCAGTAGACTGGGTCATATTGAAGAGCTCATTGAGTTTAAACAGGGCACTGTCATAGAATGCCACATTTGTCAGAAATTCCTGCCGTGCGAGATCTACCCCCGTCAACTGTAAGTGCTATTGAAATGCTTAGGATCAACAGCTCGACCACGAAGCAGTAGTTGCTGATGCGCACAGTGCCCATCATCTGTTGAATCATTCACTAGAGTTCCTCTGGAAACAACATCAGCTAAAGAACTGTACGTTGGGAGCTTCATGAAGATCAAAATGCTAAGCGTCAAGGGGGAGTGGTGTAAAGCACGCCAAAACTGGACTCTGGAGTAGTGAAAACGTGTTCTCTGGAGTGGTGAATCAAGCTTCACTATCTGGCAGTCTCATGGACAAATCCAGGTTTGGCGAATGCCAGGAGAACACTACCTGTCAGAATGCGTTGTGCCAACAGTAAAGTTTGGTGGAAGAGGAATAATGGTCTGGGGCTGTTTTCCAGGGTTTGGGCCAAGCCCCTTAGTTGCACTGAAGGGTAATGTTAATGCTTCAGCATACAAAGACTTTTTAGACAAGTATAAGCTTCCAACTTTGTGGCAACAGTTTGGGGAAAACCCTTTCCTGTTCAAGTATAACTGTGCCCCTTTGCACAAAGTGAGCTCCATAAAGACACAGTTTATTAGTTTGGATTGGAGGAACTCCAGTGGCCTATGTGTCCACATAGTTTTGGCCATATAGTGTATAATTACGGCTAGTGAAGTATATAAAAACCTGTGTTGTTTTGCTTCATCTTCCACTATAGGTCAATGGCAGGAACCTGCTGTCCGTGGATTATGACCGAACATTGCGGACGGAAAAGATCTATGACGACCATCGTAAATTCCTGCTAAAGATTGTTTACGATGCAGCTGGTCACCCCACATTATGGGTCCCCAGCAGCAAGCTGATGTCAGTTAACCTGACCTACTCCAGCAACGGTCAGGTGACCAGCATCCAGAGAGGGCCTACAGTGGAGAGAGTGGAATACGACAGCCAAGGACGCATCGTCTCCAGGACATTTGCAGATGGAAAAACCTGGAGCTACACTTACCTGGACAAGGTGAGGGGTTTGTGGAGCATCAGATTACTGCAGTCATTCCAAAATCCTGATCCTGGATCTTTTTGCTTAAGTACACAGAACAGAGTAAATATAGCCTCTGGTGGCTACCTTATCCAGGGTTAGATTAGGAAGCATAGTTTATTTACTTTTTTTTTTTATTAAGAAATATATATAGTGTATGTATATCGCTGAGATAATCGTTAACTAAAAGCCAATACAGGAACAAGTTTTCACATATGCATATTTGAAATTGAAATCTGGAGTCAGCACTTTGTAGATTTTCTAGTAGGGAGAGTTTTTGCTTTTTTTTTTCTGCTGCAAAACTTCCCACAAAGATTCAAGCCGGTTCGGCTAAGGGCAGGAAGGTGCAGTCATTTGTAGTCAGCAGACCTCATTTAAGCTTTGACTTAAGCTCTATGTTACCACTGTGCTCAGAAGTGTGCTGGAGATTCAGTACAGGTGGTGACTTTTCAATGTGCCTCAGTGGACTTGCACTAACATTATTGTGTCAGCATTAAAAACAAGACTTTTTTTTTTTAACTGAAAAAGAAAAAATATATAGAGAATATATTTTTCTGGACAAAGACTGAGAAGAACTGAGGGTGTGTGAATTTTCCTTTGAATTATTGAGGGTTTGTGGATCTTGTGTTTGCTGAGGAGAGCAGAGAGGAGAAAAAAAAGGCTGTTTCTGTGTTTGAGCTTAGTGAAGTGCAGTAAAGAAAGACTTATGGACCCAGAAATGAGGCCCAGGGGAAACGTCAGGGTTCGAACTCAGGAAGGCCAAAGAAAGAGAGCAGGAGAAGAGGGTGTGGGGGGGGTTAGGTTGGTGAAAGTTCAAACTTTTCATTCCCCATGCTTTGGCTAACAATATAGATATCACTGATTAGTTTTGTCATAGTTATTTAGTGTCTTGATGCTTCATGTTTTACCATTTTCAAACCGCAGACTTGCTCATTTAAAGCAAAAACAGGTGGTGCATAGGCTTTAAATTTTTTAAATTTAAAGATAAACAACTTTAGTTAGCCTAATTGATAAATAAAGAAATAAATCAGTAATTACCAAGTAAGCCTGGGCGATAAAACGATAACGATAATTATCGCGATATAACTTTTCCTCGATAGAGCGATGACATGTTCAGTAAATTTTCGATATAATACTCCATTCTCACACTTTCACGTTCAGCGAAAGGCCTGGTGGCGTTTTCTACTGCAAGGAAAGCGACACTACTCTGCTGTCGCCAGGAGAGGGTGCACTTCCAAGTTTTTCGACAAGATTAGAGAGGGAGGGGCCATGAGTAAGATGAGTCTTTAGCAACGTCTGAAACATGGAGTTATACATTCCCTGCTTGAGTAGAGCGACCGGCAATCTGTTCTCCTGTGACCGAGTGTGAGTGACGAGATCAGTGGCGTAACTATACTGACCTACAGTGAACTCACCTCTTTCTGTACATCCTAACCAGCTTTAGCAGAGTTAAATCACGTCTGCTTATCACAACGAAAGCGCAGTTACAGCGCTCAGACAGTCATATTTAAGTATTAGTGCATTCCTAAGCAACGAAAGTGAAAGAAAGAAGTGGGTTCAGTGAGTTACAGCCCTGATTTAAACGAAAGTAAACTGAGGAAGCTGTGAGGCATTGGAGAGCGGGAGAGTTCCGTCTTTCCAGGCTAGCTGTTTTTAGCAGCTGGCTAACTTGAAGCAGCGCTCCGCTTTCAGTTTAAACATACCTAAAAGGAGGACTCCGTTTGTTTGGTGTTGATGTACTGCGGCCGAGCGCTCGTCACCAGACAGCTAAAAATAATCTGTTTTCTTTCTTAAATTATGACTGTTACAAAAATTGCAGACGTGCTTTTCCAGCTGATAAAAACAGCTCACCAGAGTCCCACTCTCCCATGACAGATCTGTGAAATGTCCCACTGTTTGGTGAGTGTTTGTCGTGTTCCGACCATAAAGTGTAGTTTAAAACCACAGTTAACCACCCAGGAGCAAAAATCAGCCTTGAAACTTGAAAGAAATAATGATTTGACATTTATCGCGATATGTATCGATATCGAACGATGTGAATTTTGTTTATCGTGATAACATTTTTGGCCATATCACCCAGCTCTATTACCAAGGCAGTAGTTACACAACCATAACGCAAATGAGCATATAGTTGTATCTGAAGTACCTGAAACATTTTTTCTCTGTATAGAGCTAGCACTCAGGTAAGATTCCCTTGAGACAGCTCCGAGACACGTTTGAGATGAAAAGTTTTTGAGGGAAGTCTAGCGGAGCGGCTGTGTGTGTGTGTATGTGCACGCGCATAGATTAAATATGCATGGCTTGCCTGCCTCTGCGTTGTCTGCCACATGCGCAGGTAGCATGTCCAGAGAGGGAGATATCAACGTAGGGAACATATGCCACCCACAGTGCCTTGGGAGTCTGAGTAATGTCTGTCCAAGTATGGATGACAGGGCGAAGGCTCTTCACAGAGACTATCCGTCTCTAACTCTGCACTGCTCTCAGCGGGCTTCAGCTGTTGCCTTTTTCACCAGGCTAGAAAGTGTAGGAAGAGGCAGAATGGAAGGAGGAGAAGATATACACAAGAAAGATGAATGATGTAGAAGGTTTCTCTGCAGCTTTTGTGTCACACAGCTTCAGGTGTTGAGCTAGCAGGGCATGGGGCCTGTTTGTGGTTAAGGAATACAGCTAGACTCACTAATTTATCAACATGGTTTATGCTGTCCATCAAAATCCCCACAAACTGGCCTGGAATAAACATGAGACCACTCGCAGAGCGCAGCCGACTTGCTGAGTAGGTGTTTTTCTGCCATAGTGTTGCATACATTAGGCATGTATAAAAGATATGGTAGAGGTAGCAAAGACACAGAAAACAGTGACTTTATTTATTTATCAACCACAGGAGCAATGAGTTTATTTGCTACAGGATGTTGAGAGCTTTATTACCTGCTGGTTTGCTAAGTGATCGTGACTTTCATTGAACCCTACCTTATGAGATAAATGCAGGCGCATCATGAGGCGAAAGGCTGGTAATTTACAAACACTTTAGAATAATGCAACCAAGCATATTAAACAGGCCTGCATTTAGAAAATAGGAGGCAGAGGAAAAGTCAAAAGAGGAAGTGGGTGCCAAAATGGAATGTTAATACCTGCTTTTGCGTATTATTTGCATTTTAAAAACTTATTAAAAGTAATTAATTGTCCCCCCTTTACTCCCTGCCCCACTATCCTTTTCTCTTCATTTCCAGTCAATGGTGCTCCTGCTCCACAGCCAGCGGCAGTATATCTTTGACTATGACTTGCAAGACCGGCTGTCCGCCATTACCATGCCTAGTGTGGCACGCCACACCATGGAGACCATCCGTTCTATTGGCTACTACAGAAACATCTACCATCCTCCTGAGAGCAATGCCTCAGTCACTGTAGACTACAGCGAGGATGGCCAACTCCTCCGGGTGGCACACCTGGGCACAGGCCGGCGCGTCCTTTACAAGTACAGAAGACAGAACAAGTTGTCGGAAATCCTCTACGACAGCACTCGTGTCAGCTTCACTTATGACGAGACAGCCGGTGTCTTGAAGACAGTGAACTTGCAGAGTGAAGGTTTCATCTGCTCTATCCGCTACCGGCAGATCGGCCCCCTAGTGGATAGACAGATATTCCGTTTCAGTGAGGATGGTATGGTCAATGCCCGCTTCGACTACTCTTATGATAACAGTTTCCGAGTCACCAGCATGCAAGGCGTCATCAATGAAACTCCACTACCCATTGACCTCTACCAGTTTGACGACATTTCAGGCAAGGTGGAACAGTTCGGCAAATTTGGAGTCATCTATTATGACATAAATCAGATCATCTCCACAGCGGTCATGACCTACACCAAGCATTTTGATGTCCATGGCAGGATCAAGGAGATTCAATATGAGATCTTCCGGTCCCTCATGTACTGGATCACCATCCAATATGATAACATGGGCCGTGTCACCAAGCGAGAGATCAAGATCGGACCTTTCGCCAACACAACCAAATATGGCTATGACTATGATGTAGATGGCCAGTTGCAGACCGTCTACCTGAATGAAAAGATGATGTGGCGCTACAGTTACGACTTGAACGGCAACCTGCACTTGCTGAACCCTGGCAACAGTGCCCGGCTCACACCGCTACGTTATGACCTAAGGGACCGCATCACTCGTCTGGGAGATGTCCAGTACAGAATGGATGAGGATGGATTTCTGCGGCAGAGAGGCGCCGAGATCTTCGAGTACAATTCCAAGGGTCTGTTGGTGCGGGTCCACAGCAAGGCAAGTGGATGGACCATCCAGTACCGCTACGATGGCTTGGGTAGACGTCTAGCCTCCAGAAACAGCCTGGGCCAGCACCTGCAGTTCTTCTATGCCGATTTGAATTACCCCACCCGCATCACCCACGTCTACAACCATTCCAGCTCTGAGATCACCTCACTCTATTACGATCTGCAAGGCCACCTGTTTGCCATGGAAATCAGCAGTGGAGAAGAGTTCTACATTGCCTGTGACAATACTGGAACTCCACTGGCCGTCTTTAGCAGTAATGGGCTACTTCTTAAGCAGGTTCAGTACACGGCTTATGGGGAGATCTACTTTGATTCCAATCCTGACTTCCAGCTGGTGATTGGCTTCCATGGAGGATTGTATGATCCATTGACGAGGTTGCTGCACTTCGGAGAAAGAGATTATGACATCCCAGCTGGCCGCTGGACCACACCAGATATTAGCACATGGACCAGAGTGGGAAAGGACCCTGCCCCCTTCAACCTGTACATGTTCCGCCATAATAACCCTGTTAGTAAGGTCCATGATGTCAAAGAGTATGTCACAGGTAAGGACATTTTGTGGACACTATGCATCTGTTGTGTTTGTTACTTCTATACTGTACATTCAGAATTTGTTTGCCATTTATCATCTAACAGGCACAGTAAATAGCATTAGAAATGTCAGATGAATGAGTAGATTCTTGACTGGACTTTTAAAAAGCACACTGCAGTACTTAATCTGACTTTATGTGTCCTTAGATGTCAACATCTGGCTAGTAACATTTGGCTTTCACCTTCATAATGCCATCCCTGGATTTCCGATTCCTAAATTTGACTTGACACAACCGTCACTGGAAATGAGGAAGAGCCAGCTGTGGGATGACCTTCCGGTATGTGTAACATGACAAAAGCCCTGAAAGGGCCACAACGCAACATCTTCTGTAATTTAATACACTTGATTCAACTCATACGCTCATTACCAAGCCTGTCAAGAGTTGAATCAGATGTGTTAGAGCAGAAAAACACTGTGGCATCCTGGCAACTGAATTCGCACACATCTGCTTTATACATTTTATACACAGCTTCCTTCTGTCTATCCAGAAAATGTTACTTCATACAAACCTGTTTTGCAAGCAAGCCCTGCTGGATCTGTTAAGACAAAAAACAAAACTTAGGGTGCTTCACAGTTCATCAGCAGTGACAGAGACAATTACCTATAGCTGAATCATTCTCACTTTCCTTGAAATACGGTCACCAGCTATAAGCATTTGATGTGCAAGTCCCTTTTTGGAGTTAATTATGTTTCCACAAGGATCAGTATCTCCCTGTGAAATTAACCAGTCAGGCCACAGATTGTTCCAAACAGCCTATTTGTAAATACGCATTTTTTGGATACCTTTTGTTGTTTGCTTTGTTTCATTAGTCCCCTACAAACCTGTGGAGATCCAAGTGGCCTTGCCTTAGCCATAGCTTTTGCTTTCAAGTTATCTACTCCAAAAGTAGGACATCACTGTAGGGGAAATAATAACAAAAAAACCCTGTTGCCAGAAGCAGCTTCCTCTATTAATGCTTTCTCATTTCGTCCCCCTGCAGTCCATCTCAGGTGTTCAGCAAGAAGTGACCCGTCAGTCCAACGCATTCCTGTCCTTCGAGAGGATGCCGGAGATCCAGCTTAGCCGGCGCCGCTCCACACGGGACAAACCTTGGCTGTGGTTCGCAACTGTCAAGTCTTTGATTGGCAAAGGTGTGATGCTTGCCATTACCAGCAAGGGTCAAGTGGCCACCAATGCCCTGAACATCGCTAATGAGGACTGCATCAAGGTGGCAGCGGTGCTCAATAATGCCTTCTACCTGGAAGACCTACACTTCACCATCGAGGGTCGTGACACGCACTACTTCATCAAAACCAGTCTGCCTGAGAGTGACCTGGGGGCACTGCGCCTCACCAGTGGCCGCAAGAGCCTGGAGAATGGCGTCAATGTGACTGTGTCGCAGTCCACCACGGTGGTGAACGGCCGCACACGGCGTTTTGCAGACGTGGAGCTACAGTATGGATCGCTGGCGCTCCATGTACGCTACGGTATGACATTAGATGAGGAAAAGGCACGTGTTCTAGAGCAAGCCAGGCAGAGGGCACTAGCAAGCGCATGGTCACGTGAACAGCAGAGGGTGCGAGATGGGGAAGAAGGCATTCGGCTCTGGACTGAAGGTGAAAAACGGCAGCTTCTGAGCTCTGGGAAAGTTTTGGGCTATGATGGCTACTACGTACTGTCCGTGGAGCAATACCCAGAGCTTGCTGACAGTGCTAACAACATCCAGTTCCTGAGGCAGAGCGAGATTGGGAAAAGGTAACAGACTGCACCATCCCAGCAGCCTCATAACACACTGCCCCACTCTATACCACCCTATATACTCACTTAAAGCCCCCCACCCCCCACCCCAACCTGCAAACTGCAAGGGGTAGGGCTGGGGAGACTGTGCCTAGCTGCCTCTCTCTGTTACCACGTAGAAAAAAAGGACCTGGGACGACCTCCTCCTTTGTCACAAGCCACACCAGACCAGACGCACCCCTAACTGACACGTTTTGTTCACGCTTGAAGTGTCAAGTAGATGAATGAACTCTTTCTGACAGAGCGAGGACTCTTAATTTTGAAAACAAAAATCAAAACTGTTCATTATGAATCTTTTTTTTGTGCTTTTTTGTATGAAGTACCTTAAAGGTGATATGCTTAATGGATTAAAAAAAAGAATGAACGGTGTGTTTACATGCGCAAAAACCACTGCACTCAGCTGGAGTAACCTGTACAAAGCCACTGGATCGTTCTCATTCAGGATACTAACTGTAGGCTACTGCGGCGGTCCAGGCTGAGCTTCGCTAACTCTGAAAGCTCTTCTTACTATCAATAAACTGGTTTTGTGGACTGTTTTGGACAGAGTTGTACAGCCGTGAGTGAACTGACCATGATCCTTTCCTGCTTCGCTTTCTTAAAGGACACAGTTAAGATTTGAGTATTCAAGTTAAGTCTGAGTGTTCAATGTCATTATTGAACAGGCTCAATTGGTGGCGGACGTAGAGTAGAGAGCAAAACAGACAAAACTAAACATATATATCATATCTGACCAGTCTTTTGACAAGATGTGAGAGTATCTTTATGAATTTTTTTTTTTAAACTTAAAAAAAAGTTACACTTATCCGTACATCAATATTAGTCTCAGAGAAAGTAATTTATGTACAGTGTTTATACATAAAAAATAAAATCTTAAAAATATTGAGACTTTTTTTTTGTCTTGTCATGCATTACTGTTTACACTTCATGAATTTTAATATTTGATCTTATCAGAATTTATGGTAATGCTTATCAAAATAAAATCAGCTGTACTGTCTCATTAAGCTGTGCATTGAATTTTTTTATTTAATTTTCCATTCTCTTTTTTGCACTGTTTTTTTTGTTTTTTTTTTGGTTGTTATTTTTATTTATTTTATTTTTTTTGGCCATGACTTTTAGTTGGCTTCATAGCTTGGCTGCCTTTCCTTTGTAATATACATATGAGGTGATGGCTCCCCAGTTCTGTGTGGGCTTTAGGCATTAGTTAAGAGAGAAATCAGAATTAATCAAGGACCTGATTTCTAATTACTGATACATAGTTTCAGTGGTGTCATACTTTTCATTCATAGCTGAACTCTAGTCTAAACCAAGCAAAGGCAATGGTAACACTCTGCTGACCTTTTTTAGTTTAGATGGAGGATTTTTTTAACCAGTATTAAAGTTGCTTGCCATTAGCAGGTGTGACGCAAGGAGAAAATTCCATCTACATGGAGTTAACCACCTAAAACCAACATATTTACAGATATACAAACACAACTGAATCAAATGGGTCCTTAAGCAGAGCAGCATGTGGGTTGCCTGGAAACTTCTGAAGATATTCAGGAAATATTTAATTTGGTCAAAACATCTCTGATATGACCTAAATTGCAAAGAGGATTTTTTTTTTTTTTTTTTGAGCTGCTAATTGGTTTTTCATGCTAAAAGTGAAGAAATTAGAAAAATACATAGCACCCAGCTTGTGATGATATGGAAGGTGATTGTGGGTTTCATTTATTTGTAAATATTTGGTAACTCAAGTGTTCTTAAGCATTATGAACAGTATCAATTTTTCAGTGAAACTATAAAACATTTACTTGTTTCTTGAGTCAGTTGACTACATAGACTGCCACAAAGCCTATTTCAGAATTATTAATTTCTGTGCAGGCCTTTTAGGATTAGAGCACATACAAAGCGTAATGTTGAGTTCGACATAAGAAAGTACTTTTTTCATTTTTCATTTTTATTTGTTGTTTCTCTATTACATTTTGTTATTTGACTATATGGTGGAGCCTATTTTTCTACTCATATGTGAATGAAAATGGGTGTTAAGGGGTGAGCGGTTTGGTTTTGGATCTAGTGGAGTTTTATTTCTGTGTCCTGTGTGAGACTTTTTGTCTTCACTGTTGTTGTTTGTGTTGGGTCAAGCGCTGTGCGCTTGGCCAGTGTAACGAACGTGGGCCTTTCCCTGCCCCCATGTGACCTACGCATTTAAAAATAAATGTGCCAAAAAGGTTCTTTGGAGCGATACCTTAAAAGAACTGCTGTTGGTTACTGTTGGTTCCCTAAACCAAAACCTGAACCTTTCTACTTGGTGTTTTTAAAGAAGCATCCGTTGTAAGGTTCGTAAGGTAACAAAAAGTGGTTCTTCAGTGGCATCGCTCCCAAGAACACTTCATTTGGCACCTTTATTTTTAAGAGTGAAATCTCCTGTCAGTCCACCTCTTTAACCTAAATGAACCACAATGCTTCACCACAGGTCTATTATGAGAATGCGTAACGGCCACTGGAAATTAGCAGAGGTAATAAGTAATAAAATTATGAAAATCATGAATTACTGTATGCTTATACAAATAAGGGTGCCAAAAAGGGATCTTCAGAGCAATGCCATTGACAAACCACTTTTTGTTTTCTGAAGAACCTTTCGGTAGTGTAAGGAACCTTGTGTAAAGAGTCTTCACATAATGTACAATCTTTTGCTTTTTATTTTTTCCCCCCAATATGTTAAATTCAACCAATAAACAGTATTTGTGCGTTAAAATATGCAGAGGTGTGGTCTCTGTTGAGGACGTTAACTTATTTTTTATTTAGAAAATCAACAAAATGCAATTTGACCAGGGGTGCCTACATTTATGTATACCACTTTAAAAGATTCTATACCAAACAAAGGTATTTCCTACAAGCCAAGAACCATTCTTTATTGTGAAGAGTGTACATGCATTTCTGCAGTGGAGAGGTAGGCGGTAGGCGAAAGGAGACGGGTAGAAAGGGAAATTAACAAGCTTTGTTTTTCCACTGTTTGCATGAATATGATGTAAACTGCCCATGTGAAACCAGCCCATATGTCAGTGAACCGCTGTAAAGGTCCATTTCGGAAATCAGCTGTTTCGTGTTTGATAAAACACTGTTTTGATGGATTATTTACTGTATCTGCTTCTATTCAAGTAAAAAAAAAGTGATTATTTTGTGTTATAAGGTCATTTTTCACGTTAAAAGCAACTTAGCACATGTTGCTTCAAATGTAAGATGTACTAAACTCAGAGTCTCCTGTTTTGTTTCTTTATAATGTCCATCTCGCTCTCCTGTCAGTAATTCTGTATCTCATGCTGGTTGGCCTGTGTGATCATTTAAAGAAAAAGTCGAGGACATGAAAACGTTGTGTGCAGTTAGAGTTGTTAATGTGCATTTGGAGTTTTTTAATGCTACAGAAAGATTTTTTTTAAAGTTTTGTTATTTTTCTTCCTGAAAATGCAGCAGAGCTAGAAGCTGATGTGATTAACTGTTGATGTCTCACAGTCTCTTTTGTGAAATGACTTAGAATGCGCTTCTGTTAGTTTCTAAAGCCACCATCAACCGGTTTTTGGGCTTTTTCTTTGGTTTTTGGAAGACACAAACATCTGGAATGCAGTTAAGAGCCTGGATACACATAGCAGATGCCACAATTTGAGTTGTTATAAAATGCAAAAACAGTTCGTGTGATGTGGTGTAAATGAAGCACTGTAAAGGCAATAATTTGTGTTTGATTCCAACCTGAATGTCAATCTTATTATTCAGCTTTATTACCAGAGTGAGCAGAAGAACTATTGGATTGTTCCTATGAATTTATTAACCGCAGATAAAGTCAACTTTTTACAAGAACATGCTGTCATTTTGTTTCAGGTACTGAGCACTTTTCCCGAATTCAAACACGAACCAGTTTAATGTATCCAGGCCTTTAAGTGCAATTGTGTCATTTAAAGCAGGTAAATGCTGGACTCATTACTTTTTACTTTTCAACATGTTAATGCTCCACAATAAGCCAGTCATTTAAATAAAAACGTAATACTTAAAGAGTTTCTGAACTCACATTAGCCTGGTGTTTTTATTTCTCCAATGCAAACTTTGCTGTTTAGTCCTTTTAAAGTTCTACTTGTTTTGAGGTGCAACGATTTCTCTGTTTTGTAAAAGTAGTAAGCCATTCGCAGCTGCATTACAGGGAGTTCACCCTGCTTTGTTTCGCAAAACCATGGCAATGTGCGAAGTCTCGTCTTGTCAAAGTCTTCCACAATGTCCACAAAGTGACCTTTCACACACATACAAAATAAAAATCATTTGAAATGAATGAATGAATTAGCACAATTCAAATTATTGTTCTAATTATTACACTTCATGCTGTTTTGTCACATTTTACCACTGATTTCAAATATGCATGTGAAACACTAATATAGCTTTTACTTTTGGGTATATAGGTCTCTGCCTTTTCAAAGAGACAGTAGCCTGGTCTTGTATTACTGAAGATCAGAGTTGTCCAGGGGAGAAGACAAACTTTCTTCAAAGTCATTGTAGAAAAGTCTGTCTATTTCAGGGCCATCTTAGCTAACGTGCATGAACATATCTCCTTAAAAAGGGTGAGCTTGTCCTGCAACTTTACCGGCAAGCCAGTTGGCTCATTTTATTGAAGGGCATGACTTTCCTCATAAACAGTCATTATGTTGCGGGTTCTCCATTCATATTTCAAAAAGTGACCTGTCCCTTTTTTAAATATATGAATATTAAGAAACAAGAAATTTACAACCCACTGTTGATCATAAGTAAACCAAACAACAGCTTTCTATTTTGTCTTAAATTTATTTAAATCAGACTTTGACAAGCCAAAGCTCCACATGTGGATACTCTGTAGTGCAGTTAGCTAGTGATCACAGTGCTAATTGCTTTAAGTCAGAGTGATTTTCTCAGTGGGTTGTATTTCGTTTGATCATAAGGAACTGACAGTGATACAACTGGTCATGATTTCTAAAAAAAGTTTCCAAAAAAACTTTCTTAAACGAGTTGACTATTGTGCATATGTGAATATAAAGTAATGTTTTATACCTGTAGCTGTCATTATAATCACCCCTTTAATGAGCGTGCAGGATCTCACTTATTTTTTTCACTTATTTTCTTTCACCTCCTGATAATGCACTCCCACGCAGTGTATGACATTTCACCACCTTCAAAAGCATACATTTTTTGTTTCTTTATTCAGAAAACATTAAATATCTGGGGGAGGATCTCAGATAAATGCACTTGTAGACCAAATACAGCGAGAAGGAACAGTCAAAAATCTTTTTTTCCAACATGAGGCAATGTCTGGCTGAAAAAAAACATGGAGATCTGAATTTGGATGAGAGTTTGTCTAATGAAATGGCTGATCCTATAAATAAAACAATCCTCAGTTGTGTTTTGTGGACCCCTAACCTGGCAACTACTTTTGGTGCTTAGGGAAATAATATCAGGTTACATATGGGCTGTAGAGCACCACAATGGCAGCATACTTAGTGTCCATAGTGTTGGACACATCACCACACACACACACACACATATATATATATGTGTATATATATATATATATATATATATATATATATATATATATATA
>JAILXH010013071.1:12258-22409 GCA_023558415.1 Piaractus mesopotamicus | reverse complement strand
CACACACACACACACACACACACACACACACACATTTATACACACAGATAGATAACCAATGCTAAGAAACTACTCTGTCAGCTATTGCCATTAAACCTACATGTTTTCTATTCAGTATATCTAAAATCTTTAGTGGAGCGGACATGCATAATACAACATCTCTTGATACTCTGGCTTTACCTTCATGATTCAGATTCAGTCTAAAAGACAAACATCTCAGTGTATCTCAGCATGAAGGTCAATCAGCACAATCTACAATCTAATTACAACTGTTTCTCCTGAAGGGAAATTCTGCTTTTTTCTGCATTTAATCAAATTTGTCCTTTAATTTCCTTTGTTTGATAATGAAAATAGAGTCATTCGTTGACCTGGCAAGCATTTACCTTGAGGTACCTATAACAAATCAAATTAGTTGTTCCTTATATTGCTATGCTGTCTCTGTGGATTAAAAACAGCAACCTTACAGTAAAACTTAAGTCTTCTTGCTAAATTAAATAATCTCAAATTATAAGTTTTAATAAACAAATCAACTAGATATGCTGACAAAAATGTATAAATTCAAGCTAATGTTCCATAAGCTCAGTCTATCTCTGAATGCTTAATCACCCGCTGCTCTCTGCATTTTCCTCCTTCTCAGGAAGTGATGGGAATAGAGCAAGTGAGAGCAAACAAGTGAGAGAAAATCTATCTGCTGTCAGTGTTGTACCCCCTCTCCAGTCAAGGCTTGCTCAACACTGCCAGGTTCCATTAGGGTCTGTCCTGGATAAAGCCGGTGGGCCTGGGTCTGAATTTAGCCACTTGACCTAAACTGCTTGAGCACAAGCAGAGGCATTCATAAAAAAGGCAGTTTTATTGTTGGTTAAAATTAATACAGAATATTTTGATATAGCTGTAAACTCATAGGTTTAAAGTTCAGATGCAGGAAACAATGAACTGTAAAAATCATTATCGATATCGTGAGCATATCTCTAAAAAAAACCCAGAATATGTTATGAAGTTGAAGTTATTTTCAGTGGTCTCACAGACGTGCAGAATGGGTAACAATGGATGTCCAAAACACACACACAGTGGATCAGTAACTACATGCAAAAAACCCATACTGAATCAAATTACTTATTTGATTTCAATCCAGCATATCATTACTGTCCAAACAAGTATCTCAATTTTTGTTGTTTTTTATTGTTTGGCATAATTGGAGAATATCAGCTGTTCTTTACATTGTGAAAATGTCATGATGAACGGACCAATAGAAATCCTCCAAAATTGCTTGAAACAAAACCGTTTTACATTAACTTACATTAAAAGTAAAGATTTTTACCTTCTCCTGTACAGTTGCCAGATATTTGTTCTACTTTGGACAGTGGGAATATTATGTGCATCATTATAGATAGAAAATATCTATATTCAGGTTTTGGAAGAGCAAAATGTGTTAAAAATACCATCTGGTAGGATCCTCTTCATCTGATTTGCCAGTTTAGATTCTTTAGGTCTTTATATATATATATATACATATACATATATATATATATATATAATTTCATGACCAAAACAAATGGCCCAAAATTACTTGGAAAAAAGTCTGGTTCCACTGATTTAAAAGTAAAGTAGGTTTTTCCTTTATCTGTAAAATTACTATTTTGGAGAGTTTTTCTTTTGACAACAGCGATATATTATTAAGCAAACAGGTAACTAGAGTTTTATTTACACACAAGTAGTCCTTTTTTTCTCTTCTATTTTCTTCTCTTCTCTGATATTTTCTGAACTAGTACCACAAGCTGAGAGAGTTACCAATTTAACTCATTAAACACAGTGAGATAGTGTAAATGCCAGTTTCCATAGCAACATAATCCTATCCCTAATTAGAGACAATGTGAGGTAAGGGCAGGTTATGTCTGGAATCTGAACCTTCACTTGTTTAATTGCTGGAAAAAGGGTGAGATGAGGCTTTAAATAGCAAAGCAGCAAAAGAGTTCCATGTAAGCATATGATGAGTGGGTGATTATTGCTGGGGAGACAACTGTGGTCAATGGCACAGTGTGTGTTTGTGTGTGTGTGTGTGTGTGTGTGTGTGTGTATGGAAACCACTTGCCACTATGCAGCAGAGGGAGAGGAAACATTAGCAAGAAGCTCTGTAGTTAAACAGTATAGATGGAACAGATGGTGTAGTAGGAGTCCTCAAAGCTTCTCCCTGGCAACACTCTCTGCCATTAAACCTATCAGAAATTGGATAACGAGAACTGTTTAGTAATCTCTCATTTGACTCCTCAACCACTGTACACACCAATCTCACAACAACCACATAAAACCACACAAGTTATATATACCACACACATAATTAAACAAACTTTGCAAAATTCAGATGTCAGAGGAGGAGATACACACACTGGAAATTTTCTCAGGACGTTCTGCTACAAATACAAACATTCCATTGATTGCTGGCAAATGAACATAGAATAATTAGAAAAAGAAATTATAAAGCTTTAATACTTGATTCAGTTCATCAGTTAATTAACAGGTTTAGTTGTTGTGTTAGAGCAGAAAAATCACCAGACTATGCTGATCCCTGGCCCTGCAATGGGTGTCATTTGTGTGTATCAACACACACATAAATGGCATCCATTACTTTACAGGTAAAAAAAAAATTGAGATATAGTTATAGGTTAACAGTTAACAGTTAAACTTTTAAAAATACCACAGTGATTGGAGACAAGGAGCAAAATACCTGAATGACTGGATACATTTTTACTTTGGTAAGAGGTTTTTTTTCCTCTTCATCTCTTCCTCAGTATTGGTTATTTGGAGATGAGTGAATAAGTGTAGACCAGCAAGCCCATTAATCCGGTCATTTAATCAACATTCAGTACGAGTGAGGCAGCATTTCTGTAGATATAGGCAGACACAACAAAAACAAGGCAAAAAAGCATATTACAAAATGGAACTGTGGTTCTCTGAGTTCCGGATGACCCCCGGTGGTGGTGCCAAGCACAGTGGACACTTTCACATTCAGTTTGAGATCTCATACCAGTGAATTACACAGTCACATTTATTATTACCGAGGATGTAGAAATACATTAGTGTGACCTGGGCATAATAGGAAAACTCAAGTGGACCTAGGGATATCTCAACCATATGTTGTGCCATCAGCCACATTAACTGGGTAGGAAACAACCTTTTTCAAGCAGGTTCTGCAGGAACTGTAGTGCTACAGAAACTGGACACAACACTGGGTCACACCAGATATCCACACACATCTAATAAAGTATTTTCCTGTGGCAGTCATACATGGCCTGTGTCACAAAGGATGATAGTCATGATAGTCTTCTGGACTGCTGGCTTACAGTACGTCAGCTCGTAGTGAAACAGGGTTGGGAAATTCAAGATGTATGCAATGAGAAAGGAACTTACTAATTTTGTGACTGGTGATTAATATGCATGAAGTCCATAGCCAAACTGTCTGATTCAAACATAAACAGAAACACTGGGTAGCACCAAAAAACTCACACCAAAAAAAGAATGCAGTAGGCCCAAGAAGATGACCACTGAAGCTGCTGTCAACGTATGCAATAAATGTCAGGCCACCTAGCCTGATGCAGGAAAGAACAAGATGGATGGGAGTCAGTGAGGCCATCATGGAGAACAGAGATAGGCTAATGAACTGGTTGACAAAATAGTCTGTCTGATTTATGAAATATTCAGTGTACCTTCTTATGTTGTTCTGATTTAGAACCCCAAACTCAATGAACTAGTGTCCACAGCTTGTTCTGTCAAAGCACAGACGAGCCAACTGTCCAGATAGGGGAGAACTTTCGGTAACACTTTACAATACTGTTTCATACTTAATAGGTAACTATTCAGGAACTAAGCAGGGACTAATGAGTAGTGCTGCATTTAAGTAACTACAATTAACTACCAAGGAATACTAGTTAATTACTCAGTAGGTAATAGTGAGCTGATGATTTATGTAATTGACTATTGACTAATTTAATGAATATAATGATTTAATCATTATACATGGTATATATTAATAAATTGTATTAGCTTTCGCTTCTTCTCTAAAATGTATTCAGAATCATTACCTAAAGTCAACTAAATATAACCCGACAACATACATGCATTTTTATTATGAAATGAAAACATTCCAATTTACCCAGTTAAGCCAGCGTGGAAAGATCAATTAAAATTCATTTAAAATAAAACATGTAAACTCAAATTACATGTGGACCACTAGCCAGGTAGTCTTCTCTAAAAGGGGCTGATAGAAAAACTATAGGGAAAAAGTGTTCCATATTTGTCTTCCAAGTACTTTATATATACACTCATTTAAGTGCATCTTAGTCAGTGCTTATTAGCAAGTGTGATAATTTGGTAATTCTGTTTATAGTTTAATTCTAACTTGCTGCATCTCCCTCTGTGTGATGACTGAATCAGACATATGGCTAACCTGTGGCCAGGAGTATGAGACCCCTGAGGTACATAAAGAACTGTTTTATTTGGACTCCTGCACTACAGCACTAATTTAGAGATAAGTTACGGTTAGTGGACTCGCTAACTAATCAGAGCTGAGTAGGTATGTTGTTCTTTCATGATGTCCATTTTAGTGTCTTGTTTTAGAATAATAAGCATGTTAGGGCTTTATTAAACCTAAAGCTGAATGAAAACAGATATGAAAAAAAGAAATGAAACAAAAAGATGTGTAGTTCAGATACTAGCAGAATATATTGTAATGTTAGCCTTGTCGTTCCAAACAAGCAAAATTTGGACACCATTTGCTGTGATGTCATAGGCATTAATGAGAGAGCCATTAAGGCTAAATTAGCTAAGTCTAGTTTAATAGTGCTCAGCACAGGAGCTGCTCAACTGAGCACAACGAAGGATGAATCAGAGGCAGCATCTTCTCAATGCATTAGGTCAGGCATCAAAGAAACAGGCAATGACGAATAACATCCGAGGTTTACTTTGGAAGATTGTCTAAAAAGTGAAATTGTCACAACCATAAATAAGTAAGTATTGTTCCTCTGAGGTAGTAACAGAGGGCCAATCACAGGAAATGGTAACACCACAAGCACCTTTATGTGGTATTTTTATTGAACACTGGTTCTTCCTAAAGGCACTGTGCTTTGAGATATTTTTTACTTATAATGACCAGTACACAGAAAAAGCAACAGCTGGCTGTTAGAGCTCTTTGATTAATAATTTTTGAGCAGATAATAAGCTGTGGTAATGCAAGAGCTTTTGAATTTACAGAAATTATTGCATGAATACAAAATGGGATGTTGACAAATGTGGAAAGAAGCTCACACTTTCAGTCAGTGATTTAAAACAATGGGGATTTTATTATATAACAAAGATTATCAGCAAGACCTTGTCAGAAAAAGGTATTCTGTCTAACCCTGCACAGTTTATACTTGGGCCTCCTTCTCTGTTAAGAGATTATTAGTACACTGAAGTGAAGCTGTGAATGACTGAAACCAGAAAATAAGAAAAAGAACCCTCTTCAAAGGTTAAGTACATTTTGATGTATAACATACACACACAGAGAAGACAATGGCCAGGAAAAGCCTCAAGAATTTGCTACAGTGCTTTTTGAACAAACACAGATACCATGCTTACACAGACCCAAAAAAATGCCAACTTAGTTTAAATTAGCACAAACACATCAGCATCCCAGCACACTCCAGCTTCCCACATGACATTCTTTATAAGAACATCTACATCTGGCTGTTGGGGCCAGTTTATTTTTTTAATTTACCATCTTTTCATGCATGCAAAGCTCACTTGCATAGGGAGCATGGTATCGGGCCAATTTGCTTGACAGGTGGCTAACTGAACTAGCACTTTGAATCTGTCATCCTGCATGCTGATCTCTTGTGGCTCACAGCAGTTTTCATAACAGCACCCTGTCAAAATTATGTTCCCATTTGTCAGTCATACAACATTTTTGGTGCTAATGTTTGAATGCATCTACATGGATCAGATTTAGGTTTGTTTACTTTTTAACTCATTGCTAAGTTCAGTAGTTATGTCAAATGAAGCTCACTTATTTTAATCCTAGAATGTAGAAATAAACATTGCCTTCTCTGGAAAAAATTGTGTCGCTGCATAAATCTGGTTAAAGCTATTATGGCTTGTTTTATTTCACATAGACAGCTTCACACACCTAGTAAGTCACAGATCCAGTACAAAGGGGGCTGAGCTGTATAAGTAGCAATACAACTTAAAAAAGAGCACTCCTATGCTCTTTTATAAGTTATCTTGCTACTTATACAGCTTAACTCCCCTTTCTACTGGATCTGTGACTCACCAGATCCAGTAGAAAGTGGAGCGGAACTGTATAAGTAGCAATTTAGCTTAAAAAGCTTAGTAGGAGACTCTAATTTCATCCAACAAATGCACTCCTGCATTTTGATAATACTGTACAATTAAGCTCAGCCATACATGTATAGATTATTGCTCCCCTCAGCAAGCCTTTATTACTATGACAGTATAAATGAATGTAGCGCTCAAAGTTGTTTGCTTGAAACTTCCGTCATTGTGCCCGCTCCCTCAAAACACAAAGCCTAGTCTTTGCTCTTTTCTAAACCTGCTGAGTTACAATATTCATGCTGCTGTGTCTCAGATGATAGCCTTCTATATCAGTTAGGTCTGTCTGTGTCAGCTTTGGAGATGTACAGAAGGAAAATTATTTCTTTTAAAAATCTGTGGTCTTAATTGTGTAATTTAGCAACTGCATGTGATTTAGCAACTGTATTTCCACTGTACAACATTTAAACACCATACAACTCTCATAAAACACCACTAACAAGGGGGCATGTCCTCCTGCACATTTAGAGACTGTATATCTAGAGTATGTAACACTGAATAAACTTTGTCAGTATTTAATACAAAACTCCAACAGAGAAAGAAACATTGTTACAGACTGAATTTCACTGAACCAACATGCTATAAACCACTGCATGAGAAGTGAAATAGGACTGTGTCCATATTTCAATGAGTTAGTAGATACTGGATGTCTAAAAGTCTAGAGCTCTGTGGGGATATGTTTCTTAAAAACACAGTGAATATAATTGGTGAAAAGGAAAAAACTCTAACTCTGGATCAACACTTGCATTCTGTTATTGTGAAAAACAGACTATTTTCAGGACCTTAGACAGCAAATATACAAATCGGTTACAGTTTCAGAAAGTAAAACTGAACTAGGCAAATCTGGTCCACATCAGATGAGAATGTTTTGCTGGTAGGACAGAACTATTTGGTACAACTGAATGCTCTACACTTAAACTGATATTCTCATGTAGCCATACAGAGTTTGCTTTCAGATGCCTGAACTACTGCAGAGACTCATTCAAGCTGTGATCACTGGGGGAACTGCGACTCATGTTGGACAGACTGACCATAAGAGACTTTACTTTATGAGCGTAATAGTTCCTCAGGTTAACAGAGGGCACTTCCTTAATACCATCATCGAAATCACAGCTCCTCATGGCAATCTCCAGCTGCTTCTGTCTTTTGTAGAACAAAGAGAACTTGTTGAAAATAAGCGTGATGGGCAGCACTACCACTAAGATGCCTGCCAGGATGCAGGCTGAGGCAGTGAGCTTTCCTGCAATGGACCCTGGCACCACGTCTCCGTAGCCCACTGTGGTCATGCTAACCGTGGCCCACCACCAGCAGGCTGGAATGGTGTTAAGTCCGTCATTGTCCTCCTTTTCGATGGTGTAGGCCATCACAGAGAAGAAGGACACCCCTACTGCCAGGTATAAAAGCAGCAGTCCCACCTCCTTGTAGCTGTTTTTCAGTGTAGCTCCAAGTGATCGCAAGCCTGTGGAGTGACGTGCCAGCTTTAGGATTCGGAAGATTCGCATCAACCGAAGCACCTGTGCTACACGGCCCAGGTTGGCCAGAGCAGGACTGCTCTCAGCCACTAGGTCAATCAAGAGAGTGAGGTAGAAGGGCAGAATGGATATCAGGTCAATTCTGTTCAGTGGGTGTTCGAAGAAGTGGAGGAGGTCTGGTGCCACCATAAACCTGCCAACCAGCTCAAAAGTGAACCAGCCTATTCCAAAATGCTCCACAGTCTCAAAACGTGGGTCCTCTTGAGGCAGGCCTTCACTGTCCAGCAGGGCAAACTCACTCATGCTGTTCATGCACATGGTGGCTATGGATCCCAGCACCACCAGAATAGAAAACACACTGATGATACGGCTAGGTATGGAGTAGCCAGGGTTGTCCAACATTAGCCAGATTTTCCTTCTGACACTCCCCAGCAGCTGCTTGTCAAACTTTGCAGCATCGCTGTAGAATTCCAAGATTTCATCAAAGGAAGAAGTAGTGCTCTCTTCATCACTTTTGTCCTCCCATTCCTCCCGGTCTGGCTCCATTTTTCTGCAGTGGTAGGTGTTGCTGCAACAGGAGTCGATGAAAAACTCATTGATGCCCCAATATTCAATTTCCTGGCTGAATGAGAAAATACAGAGCTCTGCCATAACATGTAAACGGCCTGTGTTATAGAAATTCAAAACATAGGGAAAAAGTGCAGGATTACGGTCAAAGTAGAACTCCTTTTCAGCATCATCATAGTCGTCACACAGTTCAAGGATGGATTCTTTTGACTGACATCGAAGCAAACGGGCAAGACGTGTCTCAGGGAAGCGAGACAGTATGTTAGAGAGAAGTCGCCTTTTGAAGCCTCCGACATTGATGCTAATGGCGCTATTCTCAGTATTGTATACGTTTGAATCCTTGATACTCTGTCCAGTCATGTCTTGAGGCTCCTCGTGTGATTGTGACTGGTTGCAAATCTTGAAAGAAAAGGAAACGGTTAATTGATGCACTTGTTTGACAGCCGCATTTTGTGTTGTAAACAATAGCAAGAAAAAATAACCATTATCACTTAGTTCTATTGGCGCTGTAGGAGGTGCACGCCACTCTCGCGTTGTCAAAGTTATAACACTTATCAAAGACCTAAGCATTTCAGCGATGTCACTGCAAATGAGACCAATGTTTTCACATTACCCTACTTACGCAAATAGGCTTAGCTTGTCTTTAAACGCGACATCCAGTCTTACAAAGCAGATAGCACATTCTTTTAAATGTTCGAAAGCCAGAGTTCACTTACTGTATGAAACGTCTGTGATTCCGATGATAGAAATTAGCCCGGTGATTCCATTAAACTGACTCATGTGAGCTGAGACTGAGGGTGGACCAACCGTCTCCCAGAATCTTCACTCATGCCGCCTAGACGTTTCTATGCCTGTCAGGCATTGTTTGAGATTGAGGGGTTTCTTCCCATAGCACAGTCTCATTCGTTTACCAAAAAGCAGAATTCTCTTGCATTTGATTTCTGATGTTCTGAGAAAAAGGGCAGGCTTCAACAATGTTCCATTTTCAACGTCTTTATCTCTAACGAAGGAAATTTTCCAGATCCTTCGCGCGCTCTCCGTTGCTGTGCAGCAACACGTACTACCACGCTAAATATTTTGGTTCTGAAAGGGACAGCTCCGTGAGATCACTCACGAAAACAGCTGCGAGGCGCGCATGCCACTGCCTGGTAATTCGGCCGGGGCGACAACGACAACGGAAAAAAATAACTGCTATCGGTAGAATAATAATACGTGACATGTTCACAGAGATATAAGGAGATGGGAGACAGTATCATTTATACATTAACAGCTGTGCAGTCTATTAGTCAAAACGGTGCATATTATGCTTAATGTAGGAATTAGACGCACGCTATTCTGCAATACTTTCAAAATATTTAAGTTTCTCAAGGTTTTACGTGACGTCATACAGCTATACTGCCGATAGTCATAAAAACGGTCGCTTAGGTCGCTTAGCCCACCCATGCGCTACAACTGGTTCGATCAGGAATATTCGCAGTTTTCCTAATATTTTTTGTTGGTTTCGACATTAATTTCAATGCTCGTGAGGTGTAGTAACCAGGAAGTTGTATAATAAACCTATAATTGTAATAAGAGGTTCTTTCATAGTGACATCTGATTAATGTCCTAGTCATAGTTAAATGTTGGAATTTCTCTCATCGTGATGCCTACAGATGGTGCTTCAACCCATGGAGAATTCTAGTGTCTTCAAATTTTACATCAGTCCTTTTACAGTTAAGCTAATACTTATTACAAGCGCATAATTATGTCCTA
>JAILXH010013071.1:0-11846 GCA_023558415.1 Piaractus mesopotamicus | reverse complement strand
TCTCTCTCTCTCTCTCTCTCTCTCTCTCTCTCTCTCTGTCTCAGAGGTAGTCACTGCAGTTAGACCCCCCTGCTGTTCTAATCACTGTCCTACAGTGTAAGGCTAGAGGTGTGATGGATGTTGAACCGATTCCTTATGTAGCATACCCAAATGCTGAGAAATTTCAAGGTCACTGGTCGCTAACTCTGCTCCTAGAGTGTTTCTGCAGGGTTTAACTCCAAACCTTATCCCCCACATCTGACCCAGCCAATGACTGTCTTCAGGTGGCATAGAACTGATCTGTGAGATTCGGGCCGGAGGTGAAACCTACAGTGGGTAGTTCTCCGAGAGGCGGGTTAGTGACCACAGATGTAGGTGGATACATACATTTTTGCAAGCTTTAGTGCAGCGCATTTCCATAACGATGATTTGGAAAAGTTGCTGTATTTTCAGAACGAATAAGTTGTTAATTGCAAAGCTATTAATTACTATAATTATAATAATCGTGACATAAGCCTAATACTTCTGCATTTGATCTGGCAAGAGAAAACACATTCACTCACACACTCACACACACACTTACTTTCTGATCGCAGCTTTCCACCTACTCACTCACCCACACTCTTTCGCTGACCAGGGACTAAACAGGGAAATTCTTGTGCTTTCTTATGTGAATTCAGAGGGTGCTCATTTTGTCCACTTTATTCACCAGCTCTATTTTACAAGTAGCACGGCATCAGTAAAGTTAGAACATTTCATGATCAATTGTGCTGTTTGGTCGATCTGCATGAGGAACGCATCACAAGAAAGCTCGACAAACTACATTAAGTATTTTTTCACAGTGTCCACAAGAGGGCACGCGAGAGACACATACCGAGATGCACCCGAAGGCTTCCGAAGGAGTGTCATGAAGAGATAGGGCCCTTTACAGATAAGGCGATGTGTTCGATTGTGGAGACTGTGGAGACAGTAGCCTATTTGTGCTCTTCAAATTTGTGCTTTTTAAAGGAATTGCATATTTTTATACTAGGCATTCACTGTAATTCCAAATGTGTAGGTTCTTAACAATTTAAGTATGTATAAACATTTTGATAGACTGTTAAATTAACGATGAAGTTTGCAGATAAAACAAAGAGTAAGTGAGTAAGTAAGCAAGTAAGTAAGTAAATATATAAATAAATGGATAAATAAGGAGCTGAAACTTGCACCAAAAGTATGGCAAACCTAGGTTTTGTGAGTTTGTTCAATTGACTTACGATGTCAGACAGAAGAACCCTTTTTGGTGCTATATAACACCATTTACCAAAAGGTTTTATAGAACCATATACAACACATTTTTCATTGAAGGATCATCACCATGCAAAGAATCATTTAAGCCTGCAAATGGTTCTTCAAGTGCTCATGGTTATGTATAGAACCACTGTCCTTACTTAAAAACCCCCAAAGAAGCAAAGAAACTGTCCTTTCACCTGTGGGTGTTTTCATTTCTTGAGGCTTGCTAAATGTAAATGACAGTGCATTATGGCACAAAGAGCCTCTCAGTATTGCACTGTGGTTTGACATTATAACTTAACTGACACACACACACACACACACACACTCACTTACACACATTGTCAGTATGTTAGTGGTACTGTGGTAAGCAGAGGAGCAGGCACTGAGAGAATAGCTCTAGTGTCCTGGCAGCTGTGGGTCTTCATCCTAGTGGACCGCTGTGCCCCCTCCCCAGTAGCTTTGGTAGGCCCACCCCTGCCTCTGTTCTCCTTCGAGTCCAACAACAGCACAGACCACTATTGTCCCATCCTTCACAAAGACTCAGCTTGTACAGTCACACATTCTCTCACTCCGTTGAAGACCACTGGCTCTGTCCCACCAGCAGCAATGTATGTATTCCAGTGCACAGAGACTGCTTTGTTAGAGGTAGTGTTTTTATTTTATTACAATAATGATATGTCTGGGTTTGGGGTTAAGATAGAGACCTCACTTTGGCCTTTTGCGTTTCATGGACTGTTGATTGTTTGTGTGAATTTAGGTTGATAGACAGCTTGCTTGTATCAATAGATCATATTGTTGCTTGTGTGTGGTATAGCATTTTGTGCTGTACAATATGAATGTTGTGAAGCAGTGTTACAGAGCAGCCCTAAGGTAAGTTAACCACAGATGTACCTTCTCAGTGGCTGTTGTTTCAAATGTTAGGAATTCTTCTAAGCCTCTGATAGAATAAATTATTTTTTGGAGATCTGATACAGATACAGAAGTGACTCTGATAATACAATTTTGATAGTATATGTAAATGTTAAAGCACTTACCTGTTAGCAGTTTTTAATATGGATAGTGTACCTTATGGTTATGCAGATACAGTCTAAACCAGGATGTAATTGTCTTATGGGGACGAGGTACACAGTCATTGATATTTTCTTCCCGATAAGTAAGAAAAAGGTTAATTGACCTTATCTTAAGAAAAAAGTTATTGTCTCAAGCAGACATATTATGAGTGACTAAGGGTTTTACACTAAAGCTGAGAGAAAGAAACACAGAGAGAAAGAGAACACTGAAGTGAGAGAAGTGGAAAGGGCAAGAAAGAGAAAGAATGAATGAGCTGATTTCACATTGCTAATGATGCAATTGCACAAGTCACGTGTGATTAGGTCACATAAAGGAATGTGCTAACAATGGACTCCTGTGTTATTTTGCAGTGCTAACCACTAACACTCTGTATAAACTTGTACGAAAGCAAAGTTACTGGGGATCTCTTAAGTTCTTAAGTGTTTATTGTTACCTTCATTTGCTACATACAGTGTATGTGAAAGTACAGCGTGTGAGGGAGTGTCTGTGCACTCTGACTGGAAACTTCACTCTCTTCTGATGCCTCGTGGAAGCTACTCCTGAAGATCCATCATGGAGGTATGAGCTATAGCTTAAATTACCTTTCAAATTGCCTCCTGCAGTCAAACCTCTTTCTAGCTACGAGTCAAACTACAGCCTTTAACCTTTATCAAACTATTTCTTTAAGCAAGGACATTCATGAGTAACAGCTTTGACTGATGTTTTTAATCTAGTACGAGTCAAGAACCAACTCAAACTACAATGTATTATTTGACACAGGTAAAAGATTACTATGATCTGTGACACAGTCGACAAGGAAAATGAGCAACTGCCACAAAAGCAAAACACTGAGACAAATAGTAAAAATCAGTCCTGCTTGTACCTTTCTTGTACATTTTGTGTTGAACTGGAACACTGGTGCAGTTTACTGGTGCAATGTCGCTTCAGGGTTGCATTTCTTCTGATCTCAACTTTAGCACAGCAATTTTGAAAAAGGCTGGCAGTTGAAACATAGCTGTTTGAGCAGTGTTTCATTGTTTGCCCTGTCAGAGAGGCAGAGAGGGCACACCATGGACATTTGTTTGAATTTTTTCAGGGACACTTACCCTGCATGGATTATGAGTGGACACACACTTGGCAGAGTGAACGCCTATACAAACATGCACACACACACACACACACACACACACACACTTTTTGCAAATTGCATTGAAGATGGTCATTCTCATTATGTTCGCTCTTCTACGAGTTTTTTACGATTGCTTAGGCACGATTTTGTCCAGACACTACACACAATTTACACAGTCACACACACAAGCAACAGAACACCACAGATTGTATGCAAAATGAAACACTTCATTCAAAACTATACAATAATTTATAAAAACCCAATCTTGTCACTGTATGGTGCACACAGAGTTCATACGATCTGATTCTGTTTGAACCAGTTACATACTGCTGTGCACAATCTAAAACATCTTAAACATTTCCGCTTTTCTAATAATGTAGTTTGGGTTTAATTTTATTCAAAGATATTGTTAGAGTGAAATGTATGAATAACCAAACACAACACACAAGACCAGTACTGCACGCTGACAGTGTTGGGCAATTTTTAAAAAGTAGTGATGGCTAAAACTTTCCAAAAAATGTATTTAGTAATGGATTCCATTACAATATAAAAAAAACATATTCAGAATACATTAAGAATGCATTTAGGATTCATTTTGATATAGTACACAGGGAAAACATTGTATTTTTCTTACTAATTCACATTGTCCCTTGCTGTCACTTGTGAGCAGTTTTTTATCCCATAATCTTTATGGAACATTCACTTATCATTTAAATGAAGATTACAAATTCTCAACATTTTTTCTTTTTCACTCCCTGCTTCAGTCTACTATTCCCACAATCCCCTGTGAAGAAATCCAGTACAACACTGATACTAAACTTATCACTTGTAAACATTTCCACTACTGATGAGATTATTAGTTCGATCATACCTCAAAAGAGTTCAGGAACACCGAGATTAATAACTGATCATTACATTGATTTATCAGTCTACTCAGGCTTTAGCAGAGCTCAGTAACACTGAGATTAACAACCGATCATGCTGATTTATCTGTCTACTCAGGCTTTAGCAGAGCTCTGTAACGCTGAGATTAACAACCAATCACACTGATTTATCAGTTTACTCAGGCTTTAGCAGAGCTCAATAAAACTGCGATTAATAACTGATTCTTCACATTGATTTACCAGTCTACACAGGCATTAGCAGAGCTCAGTAACACATGCAGTGCACTGATTTAAAAAACAATCATCAACGCTGTTTCTTTTGAAGAATAGTTTTTTACTGGGAATGTATTCTAAAAGTATTTTTCTAAAAATGTAAAGAGTAACTGTATTCTGAATACTGCCTTTACAAAATGTAACTTGGACTGAATGCATATTTCTGTGCTCTAAATATGTATTCCCAATACTTGTATTCCATTACATCCCAACCCTGCACACTGAAGAATATTTTTCTCCTCTCCACATTGTAATATCAGTCAATACGTCCATGCATTCCCAAAGGTTGCATTTTGCACTGAAACTCAGAACAGAACATTTTCTAAATAAAATATATTACATAAACGCAGCAAAATAATTCGTGGAGACAAAAAAGAAAGCATGAATAAAAAAAAATCACCTGTTGCCTTTTTACAGTGCTTATACTTGATTGGTGAGTTTACAATTAGGCACCTAAGTGTCTGTACACCTGATGGCCATGTTTGATCAGTTGGTTCACAGGTGTGGTATTTTGAAAGGCAGTGCCTTGAAATGGCAAAGAAGTGACATCAGGTTTCTGTGTCTAATGTAGAGAAGTGTGTTTAGTGGTGCGCAAAACACTGTGTAGTCTGAGAATGTGCTTGTAGTTGTGCAGATCTGGGCTGAGGTTTTGCTCTTTCAGTGTCCTGTTTCACTAACTACGTGTTCTTTCTAAATTTAGCATGTAAGCAATCATAAAAAACTGTAATACCATAGCAACCACCTAGCAACATCTAAGCAACACTTTAGCAACCAACAACAGTCTTCCACTATTTTGGCATTTTAATGTAATTAGCTGGCTTTTTCAAGCCAACTTTAAGTTCATACATGAAATTTCCCTTATATCTTGAAATAAAATACAGAACATGACTATTGAGTGCTGATGTACAGTTCATCCCAATGGGCTAATAGAGCTAGAGAGTAATTGCACTGATTTTTCAAAATTAAACTAAATCCAAAATTAAATTAAACGCATAATTTAGTTCTTACAATGTCAACAAATTTACTCAGAACTGTCAAAATTGTTCACAGTGGTGGTTATAGGCACAAAATATCCAAAGCCTTTGATCACTCTGAAAGCTATCAAAGAAAGCTATTAAATGAAATGGTCACAGATATGTCACCTGATGCCTGAGACATTGATGTGCAATAGTTTTCAGAAAGCAATTTTTTAAAAATCCATTCAAGGCAGAGGTATAGACATGCAGGGTGTTAAGAAGCAAAATAGTACTTCAAAAATCTTATTATTTTATAATTTATGACTATTTTACCATTAAAAGCATTTATATAACACATGTGGCTTCACTTGTTATCTTGGATAGCAAATTATTGGCTATATAAGTCTATATTCTGTATTCTAAAAATGTACCACTCACATCGGACCTGAACTTGTTTACATCTCATTGACTGAATTGTGCAGAAATTTAAGAAAAATAGTGGAATTCCACTTTAACATTTATTAAGAGACAGTGAAGCCTTTGCTAGAAGTGCTTATGATCAGTGATTTTTCGTGTTTATGTCTGTGTTCTTATAGTTGTTTTGGTGAGAATTGATAAGATAACATTATAAAGTTTGTTTGCTTGCCCTCAGGTTTATTTTTCTCTGGTTGTGTTAGTATGATTTGTGAAATTGGTCCTTTTGTGTGTGTCTATGTGTGCATGCCAGTTGTCCTTAAACTCTGTGAAACTGATTCACACAGTCCCGTCTCAAGTTATTATTTTTTATCCACTCACAAAACACAAAAATGTACACATTTTAAATGCTTTAGTTCATTCACAGCAGATTGATAATCTGTATATCTATTTGCTGTATAACCCTGGCGATAAAGAGCTTTTGAAAAGAATAATAGTTAATAATGGAAAAAAAAACATTTTAATAAAAGTGGTATTGATCATATATAGCATTGATATTTCTTGTATGTGTAAAGCTCACTACCAACAATGTATATCATGGAAATATTTCAAATAATTTTCTGGGGGATTCTTTGGGATTTTGAGCCTCTCCCAGGCCAATTTGGAGATATAATTCCTCCAGCAGGTACTAGGATGACTTTGGGGTCTTGTCCCAGCCAGCTGCGCCTGGCAAACCTCCAATGGAAGGCAGCTAGAGGGCATCCTGTTCATATGCCCGAACCAACTCAATGTGGAGGATTAGCAGTTCTACTTTGGGCTCCTCCTGGATGACTGAGTTCCTCATCCTATCAAATAGAGCGTAGGCCGCCATCCTGCAAAGAAAGCTCCTAAGGAACAAGCAGTGGGACTTCGGGGTGGGTCACCACCTGTTAAATTGGATTTTCGACTACCTCATCAACCAACCACAGTATGTGAGGGCATGGGACTGTGTGTCTGACATGGTGGTCGGTAGCACAGGGGCCCTGCAGGGAACAGTCCTGGCACTGTTCCTTTTCACCCTGTACACTACAGACTTCATGTACAGCTCACCGAATCATCATCTACAGAAGTTCTCTGATGACTCAGCAATCATCAGACTCATTACAGATGAGGACAACAGAGAGTACAGAGAACAGACCCAGGACTTTGTGGACTGGCGTCTGAGGAACCAGCTCCTGATCAATACGGGGAAGACCAAAGAGATGGTGGTGGATTTCCACAGGCGCAGACCCCTCCCTCTCCCAGTGAACATCCACGGAATGGACATTGAGAGAGCGGACTCTTATAAGTACTTGGGTTTTCACCTCAACAACAGACTGTACTGGTGAGATAATATTAGTGCACTAGGAAAAGCCAGAGCAGACTCTACCTGCTTAGAAGACTGAGGTTGTTTGGAGTGCAGGGGGCACTCCTGAGGACCTTTTTTTTGACACTGTGGTGGCATCAGCCATTTTTTATGGAGTGGTCTGCTTGGACAGCAGCATCTCAACTGCAGACAGAAAAAGACTTGACAGACTCATTAAGAGGGTCAGCTCTATCTTGGGAAGTCCCTTAGACCCAATGCAGGTGGTGGGAGACAGGAGGATGTTAGCCAGACTAGAGTCCACACTGGATAACAGCTCCTACCCCATGCATGAGACTCTGGCAGCACTGGGCAGCTCCTTCAGTGACAGGCAGCTTCACCCCAAGTGTGTGAAGGAGCGCTATCGCAGGTCCTTCCTTCCTGCTGCTGTTAGACTGTACAACCAGTGCTGCTCCCAGTAGAACCCTCCCCCCACCCCCCATTAGACCTCACACACCTACAGTACATAAACTGTGAATTCATCACCATATCTGTGTGCAATGTAATCAATACTCCATGTGCAATATGTGTAAAATATCTCTATAAAGATTTTTTGCCTTTTCTATATATAATGTTTATATTGTTAATTTGTCACCATTACCATGTGCAATATAATCAATAATTCATGTGCAATTTTTTCATGTGCAATTTGGGAAAAATATCCTTACACTGTATTTTTTTTGCTTTTTTATTTATAATTATTTATATAATTTATATTGTACATTTTTAAAGAGATTTTATGTGAAGGTGAAGAGTTATTTTTATTATTATATATATTATCAATACAGCAATAAGTACCTTGGTATCCCTCTAGCACTGTAAATTTGTGGGACTAATAAAGGATTATCTTATCTCATCTTATCTTATCAAGGAGTTTAATTTCAGAGCTGACACTATGAATGGAGGTGAGCCCAACTGTAACTAGATGGTACCTCTCAACCTCCAAGCTCTGGCTCCTTTGCCCTTGGTGAGGTCATGGTTCACATGCCAAGAGCCAGTTTCCGCCACAGGGGTCCATGCCGGCAGGGACCACCCCACCATCTCCCAATGCCTATAAGGCACTGCACCTTTCCCCCATACTGAACATTGCGGGTGGTGGGCCCACATAGTCCCCCCACGTTGCCCTTCCGGGCGAAACCCGGCCGGGTTTCGTGGGCTGTCCGGCCGCTAAACACTTGTCGAGGGACACTACCTCCAGGCCTGGCTCCGTGGGTAGGTCCAGGTAACCCTCTCCCAGGCAGGATATATGACATATTGCATCCTCTGATCATTAGGGATTTTGGATCGTGTTAGTCTGAGTCTTCATTCCAGACTTGTTCGCCTTGGGAGCCCCTACCAGGAGCATACTGCTCCAGGACGACAGATCCCTGGACCACACAAGCCCTTCTACATGCCAAGGCCCTGATCCAGGAAGAGAAATTTAAAATAATTTATAAACATATATTTTACACATAATATTTATAAATTATTTGCAATTTAAATTAAATTTCATATAATTTATATTGGAAATAATTTATAATATGATTGTTCTTACATGCTGTTTTATTATTAAATTAATTAAAACAGAAAACAAACAAAAGTCATAAACTTACTCACAGCTGGGAGTGCAAGTAAGAGTTAATGTATTTTACCTATGCAGTGTTTGTGTGTGTTTTCAGATATATATCCTGGGGATCATCATTGCAGTATGTGGCAACTTTCTCATCAGTATCTCACTGAACATCCAGGTCAGTGAGATTCTAAAAACAACATGTGGATTAGATATAAAGTGCATGCTGCTAACCTACTCTCTCTCTGTAGAAGTACACCCACATACGGCAGTCCCAACGGGGCACCAAGCCATACTATACCAGCCGGCTATGGTGGTGTGGTATCCTGCTCATGGGACTTGGGGAGATGGGCAACTTTGCAGCATACGGATTCGCTCCAGCCTCCCTCATTGCACCACTTGGCTGCGTATCAGTTATTGGTAAGCCTCTCTTCTTATCTAGTTAAATATTTTGGATAAAACTGTGTAGTAAATGACTTTGGTAACTAATACATTGTACAAGTAAAGGCAAACTGCAGTGCTTTTTTGCCTTTCCTGACCACCAGAGGCATTGCACAAACACAGTACTACTAGTACTTCGGAGACATTTTTAGTGAGCATTTTGTCCTTGTTATTTTTCTGCCGTAACAATCCTTTTTTGTAGCAAAGTAGTTACAACGCACATATCCCTTTCAGGTTGGGGAGCAGTGGTGCAGAGGATTTTTGGAGGATCATTAGGGATCCAAGTCAGTGGCCATATAGCCTGTTCTGGCACTGAAACATTTTCTGCCACTATTATGGCACCAGTGGATGCTTCGGTTACTGCAGACTGAACTCACTGTTATCTCTGTTTTTTCCTGTCAAAGCCACCCAGCCCGATGGGCCCAGATGTATTAGCCCACTATCAGCTAACTCAGCACTGCAAACACAGTGTTATACTTGTGGCATTCGCACAAGACTGCTAGACTGTGGTTCTCATTGCTGTTGCTTCTCCTGAGGGGTCCACCATGTAGCTCCCACTCAAACATTTTCATCAAGATCATCCAGTTCATCCACATTCATCCAGTAGCACTCATATCTTTTGCTGCTAGTTTAGAATTGTGGCTGATGAACTGTGAAACTGCTGTGAAAAAGACAGAAATGAGAAGGCGCATGGGACATCAGATATGTATGTCTGTCATAAGAAAATGCTTTTTGTGTGGTGTGCAAATAAGTGGCATAAACAGGTGCAGTTCTTAGTCTCTGTGATACTATGATACTTGACAAGGGCCGTTCTCCAACCATGCTTAAGTTTTGTGTGGCTGCTTTCCGTACTTAAAATGAGCATGATGATGCATTATCTAGCTGTGTATACTATGGTTAAAGACTTTTTGTGTGATCTCAGCTTCTCTCTATCCCTCTGACTTTGTTAGTATTTCTGGATGTCAGGAATGAATTAAAAAGAATACAATGTATTTGTTTTAGTTTTTAAATGACCATTTCTTCTGATATTTCCGTTACTTCCGTTACCGTCTCCATCACACATCATGTCTCACAACAAACCACTCTGAATGACTTTGTTTACATCACACAAGAGATAACATTACACTTCTAGATGGATAAAAGAGAAACAGACTGCAATAGTTAAACAGTGCTTTACTAACATGATTCAACAGTGAATTGTCAAATATGATTCAACGTGCAATGGTCAAACTTCTCAAATTCAAATAAACAGCAGACACTCACTGTCCTTAACAATATTGTGGCATCTGCCACTGGCCATGCTGCTGTGGGAACTCAGGAGGCCATGCAAAGAGGCTCTTTGAAGGTGCTGTGCTCCCAGTAAAAAGCATTGGGCTGGCAGTTTTCCCTTGCTTTCTGTTCAGTAAAAGAGCATCTGCCTGTAAATGCATTGTTTCCTATGTCTTATTCTATTCCGATGTCACACTGGTGTCAGAAGTGGGATATACCTAGTAAAAGAGCATTTGGCTATCAGGGCAGTGTCTTATTCTACACCAACGCCACAATACAAATAGAGCCAAGTCCCAGAATTCTTAGCAGTCTTTTGAGTTCAGTTAATTAGTTTTCATTTTTTCCATTTATTTTCACCATGATGGTGTGTTGTGTTTAAATTTACCAGTTCAGCCTGTGTTAGAATTAGACATGTGGTGACTCTTAGCTTAGCAGCATCCTAAAAGATTGGCATGTGGAAAAAAAGATTAAATGTTTAGATGTTAATGGCTTATTACATACTTGGTTCTTGGGTGGCACAACAGTCTATGCCCTATTTGAGTAGAATTAGTTTTATCTGAGGAAGTTCTGTAATTTGAGTGAATACCAACAAAATAATTTTTATCCAGTACTAATCTCTAATGTCTGTTAAGTAATAATTTCAGAGCAAATAACCTTCTATAATTCATCAAACTTGGAGAACCTGTTTGAATCAAAGTCATGGAAATGTAATAATGAAACCTGGTAATAGAAAATGGCATATTGGGGAAACTACAGCTACTTGGCTGTGTTCAGGCTGAAGGCAAATCAGATTTGTTCCTCAAATTAGATTACACAAAACACACTTCGAAATCCAATTAGAGTGTCCAGAGTGTCCAGACTGAGACGCATCTGTAAAAATCCAAATGGAATTGCATTTTAAACCACCTCAAAATGTGCTTTGAATCCGGTATTTTGTTGTTCACACTTTAAAAATCAATCTGGATACAATCTGTGACGCGGTGAGAGAATCCAGACGCTTGCGGATAAACTGGGTGAACAAGGTTTATTAGGGTTCAGGAAATTCGAGTCAAAAAGAACAAGCAATGGTCGGAGCCAAAAAAGAATAACACAGAATCACGTTAGTGATTCTAACACTAGGCATACAAAAACCACAAGGATAATCCAAAGACGTAGTCAGGAGATTGGGCAAAAAAGGGTCAAAAGACAGGTCCAAACACAATCTGGCAGAAGTACAAAAGGGAGTAGCAAAAGACAAGGTCAAGTA
>JAILXH010013033.1:0-11787 GCA_023558415.1 Piaractus mesopotamicus | reverse complement strand
GTGTGTGTGTGTGTGTGTGTGTGTGTATGTGTATGCGCATGCATATGTGTGGGTGTAACTGTGTTCCCACTTGAATATGTTCATGCATGTGTGTATCGGTGTGTTTCTGTCCCATATGAACCAGAGATCACATGTGTGTGTCAACAGTGCGTGTGCACCCAGTGTGAGTGTGTCACGCCTCCCTGAGTGACCCCACTACTCCGTAACCTCACGTCCCCCGAGTGCTACATGGTCCTGTGTCACACCTGCAGCCTGCTCTGGGAATTCGGATGGTCAACTTAGCCATTAAGTCCTGCTCCACTTTCTAGCAAACCCCAACCAGAAGTGAACATTCCGACCACAGGGGAACGTTTTGCTCTTTTTCCATATGACCTTACTTTTAAAACTCTCATAATGTGTCTTTAAGTCTCCATGCAGTCAGACAAACGCTGAGCATAGAGACATGAGGCCGGCGCTGTGACCATCAGACAGCCTCCTGTTGAGAGAGTTCAGAGTTCAGGCTGGATCCAGAGAAACAGCCCTGCAGACTCCCAGGACCCGCACCATGTGTGAGACCTGTATCCAGATTCCACATCATGTTTCAGCTTCCAGATCTCAAAGTGATGGTTGGGGTAAAAAAACAAATGTATGCAATTTTCTCCTCTCCAAAGTTTGCTTCTTTAGTTTGCATCACTGGTGCCACAAGGCTAACAGAGCTAACAAATAAAGGAAGCTTATGGTCTCCCATTAACTCGCTCTTTAACTTGATCACAACACTGCACTGAGTTGGTAAATAATCACAAATAGACTTTTTTGTGGGTTCTGACACTTTATGATATACTGATATCTATAAAATAGACAAAAGTACAGACCAACCACAAACGTAGCTGCTGCTTCTGTTTTTAGTTATTCTGTGTACTTTTGTCCATTTATATTGATAAGAGTACCCTCAACAGTGTCATAAACCACATAAGCAAGTCTATGTAAGATCACGTAATAACAATATGCACATGATGACAGTTGGCTAACTTGTAAGTACTAAATACACAGGAATTTCACCAATATTTCAACATATCTGCATAATTTAACCATTAAATATGTGACCACAATAAATGAGTGTGGTTTGGTACAAAATGCGCCATTGTGGAGAAACAGAGCCAGAGCTTTTACAGTGGTGGTGAAGGGAACCAGACGTCCAAAGTGTTTAATGCCTTTAAAAGCTACATCACAAACAGGTATTACATAAATTGATCATGAAACTTTGCCTAAATGCTGAGACATTGATTCACGATAGTTTTACAATAAGTTTTAGGCCTAAAATCTTTTTTAGAAATGCATGCCTCACAGAGAGGCACATGCAGGGAATTTTTTTTCAGATTTTCTACGACTTAATCTTCATAAACATAACATGTTGTTACTGTCCAAATAAAAACAATTATCTCCAAAATAGTAACTTAACAGGAAAAGGCAAAAGCCCTCTTACCTTTAAATGTAAGTTAATGTAAAGACATTTTATTCCAAGTGATTTTGGGGCATTTCTGTTGGTTTACTTGTGTGTTAAAATGATGTAGAAAAATGAAGATCGGCAAAAGTGGAGATGCAAGGTTTTCTTTGGACAGAGGTTGATATAAAACTGAAGACAGGTTCACTGGTGGTTTTGGGTTGTGAGCAAAATGGGCTATATTTGTGCTGTAGACATCACAACCCCTGGTTCCTATCACCACCACTGTGAAGAAATCTGTGTTGGTAACTTTCTCTACGGTTAACCATTTCAAATCAAACCACTCTGAATGACTTTGTTTATTGTTTGTTTCAACATTTAAACTGTGTGGAAAATGTGTGATTGTGGGATGAGCATTGACTTTAATAAAGTGTGAAAGTTAAGTGAAAATAATGAAAAACTGAGCAACAATTGTCACACCTGAAAAAAGATCTGACCGTTACCAACAAGCTTGCTTGAAAACAAGGTCTTTCCTTCATTGTGTATTAGCTCATTCATTTTATTTAGCCTGTTTGCTACTTTTAATAAGGGAAAGAAACAAAACAAATGAACATTAAGCAGAAAACTGAAAGGATATTAAAAGCCAATCTCTAATGAAGTGAATCCACCCACTGTCAACATGTCAAACTCAACAACACGTTAGCATTCTGCCTGATCGTATCACACCCTGTGGTCTCAGCTAGTGCTCCTACAGTTCTCTCCTGTGATCATATTATGGTGTTACTGTATTGCTATGGTTATTCTTATGGTGAGATTCTTTTCCCATGTCCAAAAAAAAGAAGAAGCTAAACCACAACTCTTGCCACAAGTGAGTTATCCCTTGCTCGTGTCCCAAGGGGGCGGTTTGGAGAGGAAAGGGGGGATACATTTGCTTCTCTGACAGATGGGTCCTTGTTCCTGCCTTTTTCTCTCCCTCTTTCTCTCCCTCGCTCCCTCTCTCCAAAACACAGACACAGACACACTCGCTTACACTGAGACTGCACGAATACAATAGGAATTAAAGCCATGCACACATGCTCCCTCTAGCCCTGCTGAAAGCTGAGCCCCTTGTAATAATCAGAAAAAGGAGGGTGTGCTGGGGGTGATGGGCTCTGAAATGTCGGGGACAACTTTGATGCAAATGTGGGTATTAAAGGCCTTGGAGCGTGCTGCAAGGTGTGAGACAAACATTCTGTCCTTAGTTAGAGTGAGTTTTGCAGTCTGTTCTACAATATAAATACAGGTTTTTAAATGGTTCTTGGTTTGGAAGTGCAGTTCTAAGAAAAGCCTTTTACATTATGTGAAAGTTTTTTAAACTTCAAAAAGACTGCTGTTGCTTTTAAAGGGCAATTCCTCCAATTTTTTCAAATTGTTGCTTAATTCATTCATTGATCATGTGAACAAGTGATTCAGAGGGGTTTGACGTGAAATGGGTCATCGTAGTGAAACTTACTGTCTCCAATTTCTTTACAGTGGTGGTGATAAGAACCAGGGGTCGCCATGTCTACAACGCAAGTACAGGAATTTATTTACTGTTCAAAATGACGAGTGAACCTACACGTCTTCTGATTTTTTTATATGTAATGTTGAGGATGGTCCTAATCTGAAAAAATAAGTTCACTTTTGGTACTATTTTGCCTTATAACATCCTGCATGTATCTCTCCGCCGTGAATGAATTTTTTTTATTGCTTTTTAGGCCAAAACCATATCTTAAAACTGTTGTCTTAAGCATGAGGCAACATACTTGTCACCATTTTGAGTAATAACTTGTATTGCAATAGCTTTTAGAGGCATGACATGCTTCAGCCGTCTGGTTCCTATCACCGTGAACAATTCTGACTTGATAGGTTTCTCTACAATGGAGCATTTGGTATCAAACCACTCTGAGTGACTTTGTTTATTTTTTAATCATTCATTTATTCAGAAATTTAGAAATATCTCAAATTCCTAGCCAGGTTAAATCAAAGGTAAAGCAAAATACAAGTAATTTACACAATGGTTCTTCAAAGAACCATCTATCAAAGAGTTCTTTGGGCAACCAAAAGGGTTCGTCCATGACGTCATTCCAAACAAACATTTACTTTTTTGTTAAATTAAAAGTATGATTATCTAAACTATTAAAATCTGCTTGATTTGTGTCTTGATTTCTCTGAAGGAACAGTTCAAGTGAGCCCAAAGTTGAGGCAGTTCTAACAGAGAGGAGCAGCGTGTGTGTGTTTTAACAGATATGCGTATGTTTTAAAGGCAGTCCCAAAGCTCAGGTCCTATTTGCTGCTTATTGGAGCTGAATGCAGGAGCGTTGCGGGCTGGATCCTGGGGGACACACGGGCGGCCCAACTGAGTCCCACTCACTCACACAGGGGAGCAGAGGGGGCAGGACACAGTGGCCATGCACTCTTAGCCCCAATATCACTTTGTCTATCGTCACACTATTGAACGCAATGAACAATTTCCTTTTTTGATTAGCAGCAATCGCGGGCCATGAGTGGTGAACAAGGAGCGCACTCAGCTAACCCGGAGACAGGGGCGGAGGGGATGGGAGACAGTCTGCCAGTTTGTGTAAATCAATCCCATATTATATCACAAGCCCACCACATAATTGGAAGCGTAAAATTGCCCATTTACACACTATGCCACCTGCAACCCCTCTCTAGACATTCTGCTCCGCTGCACTGATATCAACATGGTGGCTGGAGGAATTGAGTGCACGGCGAACAGCTTTGTTGATGCATTTTTTACTTTTTTCTGCAGAGTTAAGAACAGAAAAGAGCTTTAAAAAAAGGTAAACAGATGTTATGTTTGCAAAATAATAGCACAAGCCTTTCTTTCTTTTCAAGTCTTCTGAAAGAATAATAAAAATAAATGTATTTCTTTAACTAATTAATCAATTCCTTCACTAATTAGTCAATTCATGACATTGCAGAATAATTTGTTGTAATTACTGTATAAATAATTATTAAGATTAATATCTGAATAATACGCCTGGAGTTCAAGGGGTTAAAGGGCCCATATCCTACATTTTTCTTGCATTTCGTTTTTCCCCCTGAGGTCCACTTATAATGTTTGTGTGGTTTTCTGTACCAAAAATAGTCATAATTCATTTTACATGACATTTTTCGAATGTATCCTGGCTTTAAAACTTAAATATGTAAATTACCTCTGTTCTAATTGGCTGCCATGTATGCTGTCATATTTAAAAGCAGTCCTGGCTGAAACGCTCCTTATAACTTCAGCATAAATGGGCAGGGCTAAACTGACCATTTACATTTACATATGTGAATAGGTGGATATATGTAAACGCATGTTTTCTGTGACATCACAAAAAAAGAAAATTCAAAATGAGCTGTTTTTGCAGCTTAGTTTCAATGTATTGACTGTATGAACTGATGAGCAAATGGTATATTTTTTAAAAATGTTTACATAATTACATCAATATTCTTTTTATTTAAAAAACATGTACATTCAGTTTTCCATGGTATGGGTCCTTTAACCCAAATGATTCTTTACTTTTTTACTACTGTTTTCTACTTTACTGACACATCAAGGCCTCACTGAAAGCAACAATAATAAAGGCTTTGTGTGCCATAAAATTAAATACAATATATATTAAAATGTTTCATTTTTACCAGAAATCACACTTCATATCCAAACTAGACTAAAGTCTTCATCCCCTCAGCGCCCAGCCCATCCTCTCCCCGGACCTGAGCCCTGTTTGGGGTGAACTGTGAGAGGGAGAGGCGGGGGGGGAGGGGATTCCATCTGCCAAGCCGGCTGTCCTTTGGGACGTGGGCATACCCCTAGGGGCTTTAGTGGGCTGGGAGGGAGAGGGGCTGAATAGATTGCACCCATCCGCTAATCAAGGGCCATAATCTGTATACGCAAACACAATGCAGTGATTTTGCCCATTCCTGGTGCTACCCACAGCCACAGAGCTAATCGTTAGAGCGAGATTCATAAGCATCATAAACACAGCAGCGGCGGAGCTGACATTTTGCAATTAATCACATGAGCGAGCAGATTTGTGAGGATTTATTTCATCAAATTAAAACAGTTTTGTGTGTTTGGCACAGGGCCACGGATTGTCTGTGATCAGGTGCACGTTACCCACAAGTGGTCCAGTCTGATTCCCACTGTGGCTCACTGCAAACGTGAGGAACACAAACAGCACACATACACGGGCAACGTTAGTCAAATTCATTTCAGTGAGGAAAAAAATGCTCTTAATGTTTAATAAAGTCAAAATTATATTGCTGTTTTTTTCTTGTGCAATTAAAATAACCTCTACTTTTTTTTTAAAATGAAGGTTTCTAGATGGTTCTTGGCTTTGATGTACAGTTCTAGGTAAAATCTTTTTTTTTGGTCTAGGACATTTACATTATGTACAGGTTCTTTAAACTTCAGAAATACATGGACACATCTCTTTAAAGACTCATCCATGGAACAGTTATTAAGGGGATCAAAGATACACTCTTAAAATATGTTAGTGACAGTTCTTGGCTTGGATGTATGGCTCTAAGACCTGTATTTGATATAGAACCTTTATATAATGTAAAAGTTCTTTACCCTTTAAACAGTTCTTCACATGCACACATCTCATTTACTAACTGATTCTTTAAAGAACCATCCATTGTAAGGTTCTGTAGGTAACCTAAAGTGGTTCTTCTATAGCCTACTTTGGAATTAGCAGTAAGTTCTTACAAGTAAAGGTTCTTAATAAGTTCTTGGCCTGGATGTATGGCAATAGGACCTGTAATTGATACAGAACCTTCAAATAATTTGGAAGTTCTTAACCTTTAAAAGGTTCTTCACATGCACACATCTCATTTACAAAATGGTTCTTTAAAGAACCATCCATTGTAGGTTACCAAAAGTAGTTCTTCTATAGCCTACTTTTTAACAGTAAGGTTCTCAAATAGTTCTTGGTTTGGATGCATGGCTGTAGGACCTGTAATTGGTGTAGAACCTTTACATTGTGTGGAGGTTCTTTAACCTTTTAAGAGGTTCTTCATATGTACACCTCTCATGTATATTAAAGGTTCTTTAAAGAAATTCCATTGAACAAGTGGTTCTTCTATAACATGCATTGTAATCAAGAGGACAGTCTTAAAACCTAAAAATAAAGGTTCCTAAATGGTTCTCGGCTTGGATGGATGGTTCTAGGACCTGTAATTGGTGTAGATCTTTATATTATTTGTCTCTTTAGCCTAAACGGTTCTTCACACTCACACATCTCATCTACAAAAAAATGTTCCTTTAGGGAACCTCTAGTGGCTGTTCTGTAGCATACTTTGTAATTAAGTTAAATAAAAGTTCCTAAATGGTTCTGGGTGTATATGTATGGTTCTAGGATATGTAATTGGTATAGAACCTTCACAACATATGGAGGTTCTTTAACCATTTAAACAGTTCTTCAAACATATACATCTTATTTACAAAAATAGTTCTTTAAAGAACCATCCATTGACAGGTTCTTTAAGGAATCACAAGTGTTTCTTCTATAGCATACTTTGAAATTAAGAGTACAGAGCTGAAAATAAATCTTCTTACATCTTATTTACAAAAACAGTTCTTTAAAGAACCATTAATTGAAAGATTCTTTAGGGGTCCATTAGTATTTTTCTATAGCACAGCACAGAGTTAAAATAAAGGTTCCTAAAAGGTCCTGGATTTGGATGTGTGTTTCTAGGACCTGTAATCGGTATAGAGCGTTTACATCATGTGGAGGTTCTTTAAGCTTTTAAAAGGTGCTTCAAACTTACACATATCATTTATCCATGGAAAAGTTCTCCTGGGAACCACAAGTGGTTTGTCTACGGTGTCTGTATAAAGGACGTTTCAGCAGTGAAAAATCAGAACTTTGTGTATTTTTTTGTCTTTTTTTTCTTTTTTGTATCTGTGAATCTCACTCATGCAGCACACAATAAACATCAGAAACGTCTAAATCAGCTGTCGATAGCGCAGCTATTAAAATAGCTTCCCACGTGCATGAACACTTCTGAGGCAGAAACAGAAAAGCAGCTGGAAAGGCTTGGGCTTAAGTGAGACGAAAAGTGATTGTTTGTTGGCTGCATGAAAGACAGACGGGCAAAATAAAGGGAATCAAGTTGCATCAGGTTTCATGGTCTCTTGTCAGCGTGGTGCTGCTGCTGAGAAGAGCCGGGCCGTAGAAGGTGTGGGTCCACGTGGGTCCGAGACTGGTGCTAAACATCCTATTGATTGTGCCGCTCCTTCAGGGCAAAAGCAACTTCAGAGCCTTAGTTAACTCCCTCCAGCCTCCTGCGAGAGCTTATGGATTGGTCGCTCGCCACTAAGCTGCCTGTCCTCCGGCATATTGTTTTGTGCGCCTTGCACAGTCAATATTAAGCTTGGCTAATGTGATATAGAGGCAGCTGGAGGAGCCTCAGTTATTACCATGACACTGCGGAGTGAGGGGTGTAATGCCATTAAAAATAAATCAGCTGGTTTGATGATTTGGCATGGTAGGGGGATTTTGGAAGACATTTGTCGGGGCAGTTGCTATAATTCTATTATGTATTCTAAAGAGAACCTCGGAGGAACAATTGAGGCCCTTCCCCTAATTCAACATAATTCAATTTGTTTTCACCAAAGGCCTCAAAAAGGGGAAGGGCAAAACAGAAAGTTTACTTTTCCAATTGGAAAATCAGCAGCCATGGAGATCATTTCTGCTTTTCTGGTAAAAACACAGATGTTGAGGAACACCTTGCAGACAAGAAAGACAGGGTAGCCTTTGCTTTGCTTTTAGAAATACTGGCCAACCTGGGTCAGAGAATACAGCACATAGAGCTTGTGCTCCTGGTATAAATTAGATGCGTCTATATATATGCATGCATATACATGTCAGAGCAAAACCTTGTATCTCCAATTTTCTTATTTTTCAGTTTGTGACATTTGAAAATGCCTGTTGCCCTTTACACTGTGTGTAAATTTCACAATTAATAGACCAATAGAAATGACCCACAATGACTTTTAAAAAACATATTACATATACATTAGTACATGTGTTTTATATATATGGCAGATATTATTGCATATAGGCACTTATATAATACATTTGAAACATAAGTATATATAGGTACTCACATAATATGTATATATATATTATATATAATACAAATATGACGTGTATGACTCGACGTCCTAACTTTGTATAAAAACGTGTGTGTGTGTGTGTGTGTGTGTGTGTGCGTGTGTGTGCGTGTGTGTGTGTGTGTGTGTGTTTGGAGGGGGTCTGGTCAGGGGGTTGAGGGGATTTGACTGGGAGATTTAGGGAACGTGAGGCCTAGAAATTAATCTATTTAATCGGTCTGAAGACGGGTGACTTCTCTGTCCGCTCGGCAGACTCCACTTTGCATAGCAGATACTTTTTAAAGCGTGCACGTGAGGCCTCTGTCGCCCTGCCCCCGTCTGCCCTCACACAGGACACAAAGATTATAGTCTCCAAGAAGAACCATTCTGTGAAGGTTTTATATCTGAACACTTTTCATTTGTTTTTGCTGTTATGGTTGTTGTTGTTGTTGTTGTTTTCATAACAGGCCTCTAAAGTTTAAGGTACTTATAAACAGCACTTTGTGCTCACATTGGATTTAAACTGTTTGGGTGAGTTCAGGCAAAGTAGGACCTTTAGATCAGTGGCAGTGTGTCTTACTGCTTTTGTCAGCCAGTGATAACAAATGTTAGGGTGCTGGTGCGGTTTGTGTGCTAAATATGATCAAATATGTTTGATCGGTGTGACATCATCAGTGTAGGTGTGGCTGCATTTTTTAAATGAAATGCATCAAAAACAGCTCAGGGTAAGAATGATTGCGTAAGAATTCATGCTCTAAAATGACATTATAGTCTGTACTTTTGTTAAACAGCCGTGTAGAAGCAACATACGTGTCATAGTTTGATTGGTCGTCTTATAATAAAGCAGCAAACCGTCCCACTCAAGACGAAAGCCATGAGATGAAGGGGGTCAGAGGTGCAGATGGGTGATTTTAATGGACCTTTCTGATAAAAGTCTCGTACCTACATCACACACCACATACACATATTATACATCACCCACCGCTTCAGCTGGACTGAGTTCACAAAATCAGATTTTGTAATCTCTCTTGTGTTAGTTTCACTCAGACTGTCCCAGCGTCCCTCCTCGGCATATTTCAGCCCTAATTAACTGAAACTGATCTACTGAGTTTGGTTGGAGTGGTTTTGATGGTCTGTTTCCCGCTGAATGTCCCACTTTACCTGAACTCGCTCTGCTTTATAACGGCCCGCCGGCCAGAGAGCCGTTGGTCTCGCGCTGGGGTTCCACTGACGCCATTGTTCTGCAGCGCGAGACACAAACGGCGATTTCAAGGCCCATTGAGCGCGCGATGGATTGAGCTTAAAATCCACCGAGGGGCGGAGAGGCTTCGATTAGTGCAACGCTAAGAGCAGCAAACCTCTCTGTCCCCCTGCTATCCTCCCTGCGACCCCCACAACCAGAGCACTCACTTAAACCAGGCACTGAAGACGCTTTCAGCTTCTTCTTCTTCACTTGGGCTGATCGAATCACCTGATATTATTGTTGTTATTATTATTATTAGTATTATTATTATTATTATCTCTAAGCTCAAATTGATAGTATAGCCCAGAACTATTTGTGTTAGGCTACAGTTTTTGAGAGAATCTGGTAAAAATGTAGATGTAATATGCAAAATTAATGTAAACTGTAGCTGGTTTCTTATTAAGCCTTGTGTTCTGAACTGGGACAAACAGAACGAGACAAAACGAACTCTGGACAATAAAGAAATGCTGACACCTAGTGGTCACATTCGAGTATTGCATCACTATTGTTTCAAACCCATCTTTTTTTTTTAGAACTGGGAGAGCATTTACTGTACAGGTGTAATATTAAGAATGCATCAAACATGTAATAAGCATGAGGTGTGTGCGTGTGCTTATGAGAGAGAGAGAGAATATCTCCTATTTTAAGCAACAAAAAAAAAGCAAAAATTTGCATCTACACACATATATGCATGTGTAGTATGTAAAGTGCATTATTTTTTCATATTTGTATTTATGTGACGCATTATGCTTGTATTTGATGTGGTGTCACAAAATCCCACTAGATTCACTAAAGTTTGTAACGATGATTTTTGTAGTATGCATTTTTGTCAGTATATTATTAGCATGTCCTTTTACAAATCTCCACAAAGCTGCTTTGTGACAGTGTTGAATCAAATTATGTAGCATGTTCACAGATTTTGTGTATCCCTCTACAGTCTCTACAATGTTGATTTGTAATAAGTTTCTGAATTTAGATGTATCTTTGTGTAGTATTGTGTTGTGATAATATGCATTTGTAAACCATTGTAACATGTATCTAGCATATATAGTATTTAGTATGCATTTGTAGTAGGCAGTATGTATTTTTAGTGTAGTGTGCAGTATGCATTTGCAGTAATTAGCTTGCATTTATAGTATGTAGCATGTATGTATACTATGTAGTATAGATTTGTAGTATGCATTTTGCACGTACAGCAGGTAGTTTGCATGTTTGTGTAGTATGTAACATGGATTTGTAGTATACAGTATGCATATCGCTGCTGTCGGAACAAAACCTTGTATCTCCAAAATGACAACTTTACAGGAAAAGGAAAAAAACATACTCTACTTTTAATGTAAGTCAATGGAACCAGTAATTTTGGGCCATTTAATTTAGTCCATTCATCATAAAAATTATGCAGAGTGTAAAGCACAACAGGCATATTTAAGCTATGCAAAACAACTGAAAAACGGAGAAAAATGGAGAAACAAGGTTCTGTTCCAACAGCAGTGATATATAGCATGCATACTATATAAATACCATAGCATTCATACTATGCAGTATTAATAGTATTTTTGTGTAGTATGTAGTATGCATTTGTTGTATTCAGTGTGTATTGTTGTGTAGTGTGTAGTAGGCATTTGTGGTATGCACTATGCATTTTTATGAAGTATGTAGTGTGCATTTTTAGTATGTAATACATATTTGTGGAGTGTAATATGCTACTTATGTGTAGCATGTGTATGTAGTATGCATTTTTTGTATGTGGTATTTATTTCTACATAGCATGTTGTGTGCATGTATGCTATAGCATTCATTTTGTTTACAACCCCATTTCCAAAAAAGTTGAGACGATGTGTAAAATGGAAATAAAAACAAAATGCAATGATGTGCAAATCATTTAAATCCTATATTTAATTGAAAATAGTACAAAGACAACAAATCAGATGTTGAAACTGAGAAATTTTATTGTTTATTGAAAAATATTTACCCATTTTGAATTTGATGCCAACAACA
>JAILXH010012970.1:0-25509 GCA_023558415.1 Piaractus mesopotamicus | reverse complement strand
ATATATATATATATATCACTTTGTGTATATTTGCAACACTCAAAAACTCATCAAAGTGTCTTCCTTGGTATGACAAGTGGGTTATGCTTGGATAATGATTTGACACTGTTATCAAAAGCACATATTGTCCCAAAGGTGGTTTGCCCCAAAGACAGAGTGCTGATGAGTGCTAACACCACAACAAACAGATAAAAGACTTGGAATTGGAGTTGCAGTTAAAGTATTTTCCTCAGGGTCATCAGAATCATTTTTCACCTCCATATGTTTGAACAGCAAAGTTGTGGAAAACACGGATGCCTCTGTAAAAGTATTGTTAACAATAATCTATTCAGCTGATGTTAGTGATATGTGTTATGGTATTTTTAACAATTATCATACCTTCTCAAAACAGTGAATTTTCACCACAAGCACAATAAACAGCAAGTCTTAATAATTCTGCAGTAATGGAAAAACTGTTACCAAAAACAGGTTCTTTGATGTCTTTCAATACCCAAACTCTTTTTAAAGCTACGTAGAATTATATTTTACAGTCTTTTTAAAGAACCATTTACAACGGGCTGTGCATCATAAAGAAGAACCATTAAATCGAGAAAGAACTGTTTAGGCATTTGTATGCTTTTTTATGTAGTCACAGTTCTATATGTTACCATTTACTAAAGAACCCTTAAAGAACCCACTGTGTTGTGTATGTGTAGAATACCTGCAGTTCCTGCATTGTTCCAGGCAGAGAGAGTGCAGGGCAGTTCTCATCCATGTATCTCTGCTTCTCTTGCTCTGCTTCTGCAGCCTCGGCCTCAAGAAGCCCCTGAGCAATCTGGAGCATCAAGCTCTGGAGCACAGATGCACAAGCAATAAAACTGGTAAATTCCAAATAGACCTGTTGAGACTCTCAACCCAAATCCACAGTGTTTCTGGCCTGCTGAGCTTCAAACATGAGCTCACCTTCAGATGATGCCGACGGCTAGATGTCATCTTCTTCCTTTTGGAAAGCACAGTGTAATTTAGCTGATGGAGTCAGTCTTAAACCAGTTTCAATGCCATTAACAATGTTATTAGCGGGTAAAAGTCATTAAAGGAGCCATTTCTCACACTTTCTCCTGAAGTCCACTTACGATGTTTCTGTAGGTTTATGAAACAGTCAAAAAACAATCCTAATACATTTTTACATGAGCATTTTCCAATCTCTCTTTATCTCTTTGAATTAAACAGGCTGTTTTGGTCACTGTGCTTTTAAGACTGATATATGTAAATGACCTTTGTTTTAATTGGCTGCCCTGTATTGTGCCTTATTTGAAAGCAGTCCAGGTTAAAAAGACTCCTTATATGGCACTCAATATGTACATGCAATGGTTTCATAAATAATAAAAATAATAATTTCAAAACAGCTGTTTCAGCAGTTCAAGTTCAATATATCGACAACATAGACTGGGGAGAAAATGGTCCGTTTAGAAAGTGTAAAAATGTTTCATCAAACTATTTCAAACTACAAAAGAATAAGATGCAAATAAAGCTTTGTCTTGGTCCTTTGTCAGGAGCTTAATATGATTTGTTCCCTGATGAACGCAAAACAGTGTTTCAGATGAATAATTTAACAGTAATTATTCCTCATTGTTATAATTGTGCTTTATAAGTAAGAGAATATACAGAGTGCGTGGAGTGCTGTGTCACAGTTAATACTTACTCAGACATCTTGGCCCCTTCTTTGTGTCCCCCTTTATATGGAGAAGGAAAATGAGAGAGTAAAAGAGAGTAAAAGGGATTTCAGAGTCAGAGTTTTCAGTTCTGCTTTTAGTACTTTATTGCCTCATTAACCAACTGAGTTGTTAAGAATTTCCAATTATACATGTAAAGAGGCAACATAAAACAATTAATATATACATCCATATGACTAAAAACAAAAACAAAACAGTTAAAACAATGACTAGTTGAAAATTCACTGCTAAAGACAGACATGGAAACATCTGGTTCACAAAACAAAAAATGTGGTATAGTAAATTCAAAATCAAAATACATATCAAAATTCACCTGAAACCTAACCCTAACCTAACCCTAGTGATAAGCGCTTTTTACGAAAAAAGCAACAATAACGAAAACAATCCAAGGAAACAATTCATCATCAGTGCAGAACCTGAGCTATAATTAGTGAGTGTGTTTGTGATGTAGGGCAGTGTTAGATGTTAGAGTGTGTGTGCATGGGGACCAAGTGCCATGTGTTCTTTTTTAAGTTTATTACACATACAGTTCACACAAGAATTCAACAGCTGAGTGCATTTGTGCCTCCTAAGGAATTTCCTCAGCTGCTCTGAGACCCAAAACACAGTTTAAAATGAACCTGTGAACCACTAGATCACTCACACACACACATACACACACACACACACACACATACAGTACTGTGCAAAGGTTTTAGGCATCTGAGAAAATTAGCTTTAAAAAGCTATTTATTTGAGCAGTAACTTTTTATTTGCACAGACAATCCCTAATACAAAATGTATTGATTTTTTTTATGTTATTGTTTTCAATTGACGTTAATGTTTCCAAACCTCTTCTCAAGGAAGCCTAGTAATATTTGTAGTTATCATCCAATACCTAATCAATTAATTTCTTAAATGATCAAAGCCCAGACTTCCGTTCCTCACTCAACTTAAGAACAGCTCAGTCAGTTGTGTTGTAGTCCATGTAGTTTCTGAATAAAAAGAAATCTGGAAGGAAAACTGTATTCTTTGGACCCTCAAAAGATATCAACTACTTTTTACTTCATTTATGATACATAAGGAAACAATCCATGGGGTTTTACTGGCAAACTCACATTTATTGTCCAGATAAATGGTTTTAAACTATTTGCTTAGGTGTGTAAGACTTTTTTTCTTTTCATCTTGGGGGCCAAAGTGCAATGTTTAGTGAACACAGGTCCAAAAGGACAAAACAATCCACAGATGAAGACGGTTTTAAAAATGTATTTTATAACACTGCTTATTCTGCTACCATGTAAGTACATTACCAATAAGTAATGGTAGTGGCCATTCTTTCATTGGGTGAGGGGAAGGGGTTAGGTAACTTTCTGGTGGGCCAAATCAAACATCTTCACAGGCCAACTTTGGCCACACTTTGAGCAGCCCTGCCATAAAACAACTACTTTTGGTTCCCTAAACCATGTTTGAAAAAGAGATTTGTGAATAAGAAGAACATTCTAAAAGTTTAACTGGCATTCACTTAATGTACAGATTATATACCAATTTGCAAGTGTTCTTCCTCTATTAGAATCTTGCACAAAAAGCTTTTTTGGCATCTTTATTTTTAAATATGTCTTAATGTTTTACTTATTTTCAAAATTGTTGCTCCTCATTTGGACATTTCATTGATTTCCTGAGAAAGTTAGTATAAACTGAATCTTTGGTTTAGAAGCTCTGCAAGGTCTTTGCACTTTTTACTAAAGTGTGCAAACATTGTAAATTTCATTAAAATTATTTGTCTCGCATTGCATTAGACTACTGTGCGTCTGATACTTTAAAACTTCACTAGCTACTTTGACACTTTGACTAATATTGTTGACTTTGTACTAATGTATTAATTTCCTTGTGAATGAAAGATATAATATTAAAACAATGCTGCCTTTTTTACTTACTGTTGATAATAACTGTGTGGATGTAATATAATCTATTTATGTGGAAATCATATACACATTTGAATCAGTGCCACACTTTTTTCAGTGCATTTACAGAAGCACTATCAACATGGCTTTAGGGACTCTCTTTGCTTTAGTAAGTGCCCTACCAGACATCTAGTTAGATGAATAATAGCATCTGAAGTCAGAGTATCCGATGCGTGATACTCTGACCACAGCCTGACCTCACTAAACTTCCAATCGCTCCAAACATTCAACATTATTTTACACTTCCGTAGCTTCAGTCTACAAGAACTAGAAAACCTACAACTAAAATTCAACCACAGTGTCTTATTTCACAACTCATAGTCAAAATGTAGGCAACACATTATTTTGAGAGGCCACTGTGGATGCTTTGTAGATGCTCACTTTAACATTATCATTTAACCAACCATCTAAACTGCACCAAACTGAAGCAACTGAACTTTAAGGTGAATGTAATAGATTGTAATAAATCTAATCATAAACCTAATCCTAACCCTATTGTCAACTCAAAAAGCAGACTACGTAACCCGAATAATCAATTGGGTTTCACCAGATAGTTTGTTAACAGATAGTTTGTTAACAGACTTGTAGATTATCTATAGGAGACAGTAGGAAGCTCCTTTGTGCATGCATGTGTGTGTGTGCGCTGTGTGTTAAAGCAGGAAATCTGAGAGCTATTAAACTTCTCTGAGAGATGAATTACAGCATAATGGAGAGAATCTCACCTTTCAGCAGAGACAGAGAGAGAGAGAGATGCGCAGAGGGGATCAGATGGAAGAAAGCATGTGGCTCTATGCCAGAGGGAACAGGACCATTAGGGTTGTTTATATAGATATCTCAGCAGGCTCAAGCAGACAATTCTGTTCTCTTTATGGAAAGAGGCTGCTTCTTAAACCAATCAACAGCATGTTCCTCAAATATCCCACACCCTCCTGTGTCAGCTCATACTGTCACACACACACATGCACACATTTCTCTTTGTACTTTTGGAATCTAGGGGTGGCGGGGTGATGGTGACAGCTGAAAGCAGGCTGTCTTCCCAAAAATGACAGAAACATCTGTGAGAAGCTGTCCAAAGCTAACAGATTAGCCCAAACAAGCAACACATGTGCAACATGCCTTTTTTTAAAATTCATGTCTTTTTTTTACTGATGCCCTGTTTTCTACTTATGTTTTAAGCAATAGAACACAAGAAGCGGTGTGTTATTATTACATACAGTTAGTAAGTGTGATTGGTCTGGAAATGTTCTACCTGTACTAGTATTTGTGATAACAGTATATTTTTTTCACAATAACTGTATCATTCTGCTGAGCGCCAGTTGCTGTGTAATGACATACTTTGTGCTGCAGCGCTTTAATATATAGAAAAACAGAGAATATGTACATTAGATAGCTGAAAAAGAGTGTGACAGTAGGCCTACATCAAATTTCGAGCCTGTTGTTGTTTTCAGTCAGCAGCTGTGAGGGAGGAGCAAAACAAACAGGAATTAGCCAGAAATAAACAGAATACAATTCAGCAAACAAGATGGGCTGTTAAATGCTTTATATACTGGCTGGAAGAAAACCAACATTCAAATTAATCTGGCAAGTATTAAAGTATTAAAAACAGCTGAGCTGAATCTGATATTGCAACAGTTTTATAGCTTTGTCTGTACAGCAAAACGCTGCTACTTTTTGTGGTGGGAGATAATGGCAATATTAAAGCATATTACGGTGTTCGTCTTCATTTTGCAGAACTATTGTATAAAAGCGAAAGAACACGAGATCATGTGTTATCGGTTGTGATGATATATGGTACTGGCTTTGAGTTTAAGCAACAGCCATTTCTAATTATGATCTAATATCTAAAAGTTATTTAATTATTTATTTTCTTTTTTGGTATGTGCTAAAGTACAAACTCAGAAATGGTTAGCTGCTGTGTAAAGCAAAGTGTTACTTAGCATGCTAATGTTCAGGGGGATGATATAAATATTTTGACAAACAGACAGAATGCTCTTCAACCAATCAGATTGTGTGGTCAAACCTAACCAGTAAATATATATAAATGAATGTTTCTTTATGTGTCATAAGCATCTTTGGGTCATTGAAAAGCAATAGACAGATGAATGCAAAATTGTGAACATTTGTGAAATTATACGTTTATTGATTTTCTAAGTAAAACTAAGCAAACACATCCTCTATGGAGAACAAACTTAAACATGGCATTTTTCTGCTAATTTTATCCCCAGTTTCTATACATTTGTTTTTTGAGTTTAACATTTTGGAAAAAAAGTAAAATCTAAAATGTGCCAAAGTTTGCACGGGCCATGTTTTATTTATTATTTTTCCCTAATATGTTACATTCAGCAAATAAGCAGAAATTGTGCATTAAAATGTGCAGAAATGTGCTCTCCATAGAGGATGTGTAACTTATTTTCACTTATAAAAATAAACAAAATGCAATATGATCAGGAATGCCTAAACTTTTCCATACAACTGTATAAATATAAAATATGACAATTATTTCACTCATTTTAATAGCTAAACCATTTTCTCTTTTTTGTGATTCGGTAACAGGACAAGCTAAAGACAAATACTGTAATTGTAGTTTTAAGCAGAGATCTTAAGTGGAGATTTAGTCCTGTGTTTAATTCAACAAGATAACTACTGGCTCTGTAAGGCTCACCATTTGTGTTGGATGGAAAGAGCCATAAAACTGTCACATTCAGTAACAAAGTGAGGTGAGGTACTAGTGTCAGATCCTGGATCTAAAATGGTACTCCAAGTATTCCAAAAGGTGATGTATGCTGCTACATCTTGATGGAGAAGATGGAGATGGAAATCTTAGTACTCCTTTGGTACCGGGCATTGACATTGCTATGGTATCCTAGGTGGTTGCCATGGCATTGCTAGGTGGTTGCTATACTATTCCAGGTAGTGATTGCTAAGGTGTTGCTTGGCAGTTACTGTAGTATTCTAAATAACTGCAAAGGCATTGCTAAGCAGTTGCTATACTGTCCCAGGTGCTGCTATTGGACACCTGGATCAGCAATGGGTGCACATTAAAATAGCTGAATTCACACATTCGCAAATCAGAAGAGGTGTCAACAGGTTTTTGGACATATAGTCTATGTGCAGAAATGAGGTCAGAGTACATTTACTCCCAGATCTGTTCGAAGCTGCAGCCAAATATTTCGGAACAACAAAGTGCCCTAGTGCTGAATGACCTAAACCAGAGGGATTGGGGGCATGTTCTTAGACAGTTCTCAGAATGCTAGAATTAACAGTTAATGGCACAAATACTCACACTCACGCATTCTATGTGGGTCATTATTTGTAAAAATGGGATTCAAATCAGTACTATTTTAGTGCTTCAGGGCAGGGCAGCTTTGCTCTGAATGTAAAATATCTAATAGCATTGATCTTCATGGATCAGCAGCAATATGAGAAATAAAAATTTAGAAAACTCTTGATTGCATCTTTAACACTCAGAATGAGCTCTTTTTCCATACACTCAGAACATTTTTCTTCCTCAGTGTCAGCATTACATCCAGCCCTCCTCTCCTAACAATTCATGAAATGAGGGAGAAATTTACTTTGTGTGCAATCCTACTGGCTTCCAGCAACCATATAATGATGAAGTACAACCACGTTTACAAAAAAGTTGGACACTGTGCAAAATGTACATAAAAAACTATATAATTAAATGATGTGCAAATCATTTAAATCCTATATTTCATTAAAAATAATACAAAGACAACAAATCAAATGTCAAAACTGAGAAATTTTATTGTTTTCTGAAAAATGTATGCCATGTTTACCTCTGTGCTGCATCACTTCTTCTTTTAACAACACTCTGTAAGTGTTTGGGAACTGAGAAGACCAACTACTGTAGTTGTGAAAGTGAAATGTTTTCCCATTTTTGCTTAACATAGGATTTCAGCTGCTCAACAGTTCAGGGTTTCCTTTGTCGTATTTTTCATTTTATAATGTGGCAAATGTTATCAGTAGGTGACAGGTCTGGACTGCAGGCAGGCTAGTTTAGCGCCTGAACACTTTTAATACAGAGCCATGCTGTTGTAATACATGCAGAATGTGGTTTAATATTGTCTTGCTAAATTAATCAAGGCCTTCCCTGAAAAAGACATCATCTGGATGGAAGCATATCTTGCCAAAACATGTATATATCGTTCAGCATTAATGGTGCCCTCACAGATGTGCACATCAGCCATGCCATGTGTACTAATGCCCCCTATACCATCATGAATACTGGCTTTTGAACTGTGAACTGATAACAAGCTGAGTTGTTTTTAACTTGGAGGACACAGTGTCTATGATTTCCAAAAAGAATTTCTGAGCTTGGGCTCAGAGAAGGTGGCAGCATTCTTGGATCCTGTTTATATATGCTTTCTTCTTTGCATTTAAGAGTTTTAATTAGCATTTGTGGATGCAGTGCCAAAGATAGTGTATTTCAGAATTGTTTTCTAAACCATGCAGTGATTTCCACTACAGAAACATGTCCGTTTTTAATGTAGTGCCTTCTGAAGGCCCAAAGATCATGGCCAGCAAATACTGGTTTTTGGCCTTGTCCCTTGCATATAGAGATTTCTTCAGATTCTCTGAATCTTTTAATGATATTATGTACCGTAGATGACGAAAAACAAAAGTTCTTTGCTATTTTATGTTGAGAAACATTATTCTTGAATTGTTGCACTATTTGATCGTGCAGTCTTTCAAAGAGTGGTGAATCCCTCCTCATCTTTATTTCTGAAAGCCACAGCCTCCCTGAGATCCTCATTTTATACCAAATCATGCCAATCAACCAAGGTGCATTACACAACATTACCAGCCTTTTGTTGCCCCCGTTCCAACTTTTTTGGAACGTGTTGTTGGCATCAAATTCAAAATGGGCATGTATATTTTCAAAAAACAATAAAATTTCTCAGTTTCAACATTTGACCTGTTGTCTTTGAATGACGTTCTTTCTGATTTGCACATCATTGCATTTTGTTTTTATTTACATTTTTCACAGCATCCTAACTTTTTTGGAAATGGGGTTTTACTAAATTCTCGATTAGATCTACGTAAACATGTTCAGGTTCTAAAGCCTATACTATCTACTTGGTCCAGTTTGGTCAGTTTGCTTATATGAGAAAATCACTTGTTCATTGTCCATAAAAGAGTACTTCTGCCTTCCAGACTCCTGACTACAGTGTGTCCACCTACTTGCTCCCCTCTCTCTTGATTTAATCCATTTGGTTCAAAAGTTGGTCCATTTTTAGAACTTCTGTCTTGAATTTGTCCTACACTTTATCTCAATCCAGTATGTCCACCGTCCACACACACACACACACACACACACACACACACACACACACACACACACACACACACAAACACACATACAAACAAATAAACATGATTCACATAGTCACAAACACACACAAATCTGTTTGTGTGTACACCTACCGGAGGACCACAAGACTGTAGGGCAGGGGTGCACAACTTCAGTCATGGAGAGCCAGAAGCCAGCATACATGGGTGATTTAACTGTTCAAAAACACCTGATTACACTTATTTGTTAATTGCCAGGCTTATTGGGTGTGTTAGTATAGAGAAACCTACAAACTGTGCTGGACATTGGCCATCCAATATCAGAGTTGTGCATCTTTGCTGTAGGGTGCACCATCTCTTATTTTTGCTAATTGGGTGCTCACCTTACGGACTCAGCAGCAGGCTAAAACTAAAAGTTAAAACTAAACCCTAAAATTTCTTTAGATACAGGTGAGGACATCAGAGTGAATGATTTTGTTTATGGCTGTTTTTCCAAAGTGGCACAATATGTAAAAATGTATTTGTCTATTCATTTAACTTCTCATTGAGCTGCACTATGTGCATAATCTGAATTCAGCCACTGTAGATAAGTAAATTAGCTCATTTAAAAAGGAAAATTATGATTCATACGGCAGGTCACGTCACAGGAGTCTGTCTCAAATGCACATGTTTAAACCCAGTACTCTCAAGGTTTGTTGCCCTATAGGCCTGCGCTTGTTAATGTCACCAAAGTGTGGACATTGAGGAGGACCACAGGGCTTAGGACACCATTTGAGACTAGGCTATTGCAGGCAAAGTGAGGGAAGTTCAACTCATTTGGGTCATTTTACCGTGACCATTTCCCAACATCTCTCAACAAAATCAAGCACATATATTTCACATATGTAAACAACTTCTATTCTGATTGGCAGTCCTTTATGGTGCCTCATTCCAAAAGCAGTCCAGGTTAAACATTTCTTATAACTTCAGAGAATAAATTGCTGTAGGCTGACTAGACAGATATAAGTAAATGTATTGTTTTGTGATATCACAGAATAATGAATTCAAAACCATTTTTGCAGCGTAATTTCCACATGTATACAGGTTGTACTGGATGGGGAGGGAGGAATCTAGACTCCTAAAAAATATGGTTCTTCAAAGGTTCTTTAGCAAAGACAATGGTTTTATATAGAACCTAGAACACAAAAAATCCTTTGTATGCTTTATATGGTTCTTTACATGGTGAAAAGATTCTTCAGATTGATGGAGAATGTGCTGCAAAGAACCAGTTAAGCATGAAACAGGTCTTTGAGTGTTTGTGGTTCTATTTAGAACCATTGTCTTTATAAAAAAAATTAGTCTTTTTTTGGGTGTAGTCTTTTCTCTGTAGGCTTTGTGATTAGTCATACCTGACTACTGAGATCTTTTGTTTTATTTAAGAAGAAAAGGTTCCAAAAAGAGAAGAATAGAACCCAACTAGCACCAAACTTCAGTTCTTATGCTGATAGTCACTGAATGTATTAAGTTCGGTATGCCTTTATTTAGAGGTGCTTTGTTGATGTTTTACTTGCATTTAGCTTATAAGCAACTAAATATCTATGGAAATCACTATACCTTAATCTCAACTCAAAACCTAAAAAAACCTTTTCACAGTAGGTGCCTGACAAGTAGCAAAAGACCAATATGTTTATGATTTGAACACTGTATTTATCTGTTATATGCATCTGATCTCAAATTAAGACATTTTTGTAAAAATCAACCTCAACCTCCTATAAACTTTATTATTCTGTAGATCAACCACTACTGTGTATTACAAATAGTTTTAATGTGTTAGGCCTATCATGTGTTGTGTTGGCTATGTAATGAAACCATATAATTTTATGCATGTTGAATTCTCATCATACAAACTTATGGACCTGACCCTGTCACCCTCTAGTGGTGACATGGTCAGGATGTTTCATTTTATCTACTGCACGGTAAGAGTTGTCTATGGGTTAACAGAATACAAACTAGGATAAGGAACTAGAAAGAGAGTGTTTTAATGGCTTGAGCCATGAGTTAAGACCACCACTAACTGTTTGGCTTTTCTCTTTAACTTTTTAGTTTATGGTTATTAAGTTAAGGATGCATTTTGCAGAAACAAATCAGAAATCATCTATCTAATTGGAATAAAAAACATAATAAATAATAGCTTGCATAATTGCAATTTTTTTTTACATATTCTTCTTAGCTAACCTTATGTTTCCTATCATGTAACAAGTATGTGATGCAACTTTCGCTTCTCTCCAAGAAATTGTACTTTTCTGTTGCATTTTTTTTTTCATGACATATCATGAACACAACATGTTTCTTTTGCAATCTATAAGATCTTAAACGTTTTCAAACACATGTACTTCACTGAAAGCCAGATGCGCATCTTAAAAATATCCTTTACAATTCAACTCCAAAATTCAATCAAATATTGATCTCTTTCTAGGTATATACTTTCCACATTTTGGATAATATTTTTTTAAGGTATGATATATGTGGAAGCTCATTCCTGTCAGGCAGAGGAAAAAAAAATGCCTAACTTTTTTTCTCTTTGTCTGTTTCTGGCAGTCGTATGTCAACATTTTGACTTAGTATTTAAAAAAATACTTATTTTCTCCAAATTTTGAATTTTATGTCAAAATAGTTCTTTGTTTTCTTGAGCTATCCGCTGAACATCCACAAATAATGGCTCGAAATATTGGGTTAGTATCTTTAATGACTCTATCCTCGAGATTTTTATGTCAAAATATGAGTTATCAAAAACTCGTGATATGTCATTATTACAGGGTAGCACGTCATTATTTTTACATAGTAATCATAATTTACTAAACAAAATAATCAAAATTTACTGCTGCCAGAAAATCGTTTTTGTCTTCTATTGTGCAGGAATTGGCTTCCGTACGAAGGCTACTGCAGTTAAAAATATTAAAATGCCTCTTAATACCGCAGACAGAGCGCAAAAGAATACACATTATAAGTTCTGACGACATCACTACGCAGCTCTACGTTGTAGGAAGTGCACGAACGCCAGACTGCTTCTTCCAAATACTCTCCAAAATCTGAAGTGTGGAGTTGGTGAAAGGCTGAGCCTGTCTCCGACCGAGCTCTAGACTAGACTTTTCTTGCGTTTTATTGTGTAAACCCCCACGCTAGGACTCGGGTACGGGCTGCTTTAAAGAAAGATTTCTAAACGGACTCAGTTTATGGATATGATCACGTGTGGAAAACAGCAGTCACTGTATGGCAATAACTGCTGTGTCAACAGTGTGAGGAAGTGAATAAAAAGCGATGCTTCCACGGCACTTTGTGTATGTGTTGCTGTGTGTTTAGGAATGAAGCCTGTGCTTTTTGTCGCGTCTCTTATATTTGCTCTGAGAACGGACCATGTCAGCTCTCAGAAGTGGGTTAACCTGGTTAACCTGGCTGTGACTCCGCCAGCAACAACAACAGTCAATTGGACGGCCCCTGGAAATAACCTGAATGTAAACACCGTTTCTGCGACAGACGCACTGAAAAGCAATGAAGACGAGGTATGGTAAGCGCATCACACTGAGGTCGAAAAACTTGAAAACCTAGGTGTATTTTAATGTCTTCTGAGTAAATAAGCCGTGTTTTGAGGCTCGTGTTGTGCCGTGCTGTCACTTCACCTGAGGAACGTGGTTTCGTAATGCCTAAAAATAACCTGTGCACTGTGCCGTAGTAAACAATTTCTCACTGATTTTGTCCGTTAAACAGTTTAATCTACACTTATGCGTGATGTAGTTTGTTTGTATTTATTTATTTATTTATTTATAATGGTTGGCTCATGAACTGATCACTAACATGGCAGTCACGCATTTCAAAACTAACAGATTTACAGGAAAATGTTATTGACTTTTTTTCAAGGCAGTGTTCTTAATTCCTGGCGTACTCCTCAGACAGCTCTGTCTTAATGATGACAGAACCACATGAAGGCATGTTATATCATTTTCTGCTTCCAGTGTGACAAGGTGATGAACCTGTCTGCCAACCAACGCTGTGAGTTTGTTCTGACCACCCCAGACTGTGCAGCGGAGGATGGCTTCATTAACTACCCCTGGATTACGTTCTGCTTGCTGCCCCCTCAACTCCTGCCTCTCGGCATCTTCCTATATGTAGGTTCTTTCATAGGTTGCCCTTAAGTTTGTATGATACCTCTTTTTCTTTTACAATGTCTTGAATATTGCCCTGATACTGATACTTAAGTTGCACCGATGTAGGAATTCTGAGACAATGCCAGTATCCAATATTTTTAATATACATACACTATTTGGCCAAAAGTAGATAGACACCACTCCTGATCACTGAGTTCAGGTATTTCAGCCACACCTATTCCTTACATGTGCATGAAGTCAAGCACACAGCCATGCAGTCTCCATAGACAAACAACGACAGTTGAATGGGTTACGCTGAAGTGTTCAGTGATTTTAAACGTGGCACTGTCATAGGAAGTCACAAGTCAGTTAATGAAATTTTTGTTCTGCTACATTGACCCTAGTCAACTAAGTGCTATTATTGTGAAATGAAAGTGTCTAGGAGCAACAGCTCACAAAGTGGAAGACAATGCAGGCTCACAAAGCGGGACCACTAAAGCATGTAGGCATACAAATCGCCTATCCACTGTTGCATCACTCATTACTCAGTAACTTTGCGTCAGGACTACATGAAGTGGATTTCCGAGGGTGGGCAGTGCCACACAAGCTTATGATCACTAGGCACAATGCCAAGGGTTGGCTGGAGTGGTGTAAAACACTCAGCCACTGGACTCTGAAGCAGTGGAAGCAAATCGGGGTTTGGTGCATGCCAGGAGAACACTACCAACCTGCAATACATAGTGCCAGCAGTAAAGTTTAGTGGAGGAGGGTCTGGTTTTCAGGGTTTGGGCTAGGCCCCTTAGTTCCAGTGTTATGTTAATGCTACTTCATACAGTAACATTTTTAGACAATTATATGCTTCTAACTTTGTGGCAATAGTTGGGGCAAAGCCTTGCTTTGTGCACAGGTTCAGCATGACTGCACCTGTGCACAAAGCAAGGCCCATAAAAACATGGTTTGACAAGTTTATTGTGGAGGAACTCCAGTGGTCTGCACAGAGCTTAGAACCTCAACCTTCCTGAACACCTTTGGGATGAATTGTAACATCAGCTGTGAGCCAGGCCTTCTCGTCCAACATCAGTGCCTGACTTCACAAATGCTCTTTTGACTGAATGGGCACTGTTTTCAGATCAGTGCTCCAAAATTTTGTGGAAAGCCTTTCCAGAATTGTGGAGCATGTTATAGCTGCAGAAGGGTTGACAACTCCATATTAATGTTAAGGTTTTGGAGTGGAATACCCAATAAAGCAAATATAGGTGTGATGATCAGCTGTCCACATACTTTTGACCATATAATGTATCTGTCAGTGGTGATACAGAAACATTTACTGGACTGGAATTATGAGGAAATATAACATGTATTTCTACAGGGTTACAAATACAGTAAAGCAAATAAAATACAGACATTTTAGCACAGAAGCACAGAATCATGCTGTAAGTATGCAAATATTCAATACAATAATAAATTCAGTACAGTAAATACATCATCAAATATTAGTTTGAAACTTTGGTCAAATCGAAACGTATGTCCAATGAAGATAATTATTTAAAGCAAATATTTGCCGATACTGAGATGATCTCATTGTTATCCCTAACTGATACAAATATATTACTGTATTTTTTTCTTTAAAAGTACTAAGCCTTTAAATTAGTTTAATTGTTTAATTCAAGCGTTTCACTAGATGACCATCTAAAAGTACTATGCTCAAAACTGCTGTCTTAAATTTTTGGTCTGCGTGCCTTTACATGCATGTAAGAGAAATATAAACGTGAAATGTGAAAAGTTGGCTCTTAATAATAGTAGTTATAAAAGTCAGGAAGCATAATACTCTTTTTTTTATTCTCTTCCCTCTTTCCTTTCCCTCTTCAGATTCTGTGGCTCATGGTTTTGTTCCTGGTTCTCGGACTGATCGCATCAGAATTGTTAGTAATTGCCTTTTCTATATTTAATTTATATATTTTGGAAGTTTCTGATATGCATAATAATATGTATCCCTCACTTTGTAGGTAATTATTTCATTAATATGGGGGTTTTATGTGGTGAGTTAGTTGAAGTGTGAGGCAGATGAATGTGCTTTTGGCCAAAATGGCCCTAGGGCCCAGTGACCAACAGCTGGGATCAAACTCATGAACTTTCAAGTTGCAGCCCTGTGCACAGAGTTGTGACCACTCCATGTGCATTGGACATGCTGAAAAGAGTGGAAGCAGTGTCTGCTGCTTGGTCACCTCAGATTTAGGAAGTGGAATAAGGCCTCGTGCACAGGGTTTTTCTGTCAAAAAATAAATAAAATCCCCACCCACTCAAAATCTTTCTGTCCACATGAAAACACAAACAATATCAAAAAGCTCACATCAGCATGCCAGCTGAAGAGGATTTGATAATGTCATAAAATGTTATGTCTGTCACTTCAAGAGAAATATTATAAGCATACATGGCCTACTGTGCAAAATATGGAGCGTGAAGTTGTAGACACAGTGTGTTGCAAACACATGTCTAAATGTATTAACAAAATGAAACCTGGTCCACAGAAGTACATGTTAGACAGAGCTATGATGCACAACATGTGCAAAATAGCTATAACCATGTGCACATTGATGCTGTGATGTCAGACTTTTAAAAAAGAAATGGTTTACACATCCACCCAAAACACAGCACACAACTTTTTAAATAAAATTGTGCTGTGGAGATTTTTTTTAAGCTCAGTTTTCACTGACTTGAAACAGCAAAGTATGGAGTAAATATCACGTTTTCAAGTAGTGTTGGGTGATAAAATGTCTAGACCAGTGTTGTGATAAAGCACAGTATGTCTCAATATGCTTTTCTGAGCATATCATGAATGTTGTCAGTACTGACTGAAAGAACACTGACCAACTGCATGTTTCATTACAAAGACAGCATAATTACTCTTGCTTTCTAGGCATTTGTTTTGAACATTTACAACACTTTAGTGTAAATATAAAGTAAGAAAACAAAGTTATAGTACGTAGTACAAGTTATATCAGATGTGTAAGACATTCCTTTAGCATACAGTATCAGTATTCAGGAAACAGATTCTGTAACTTTATTAATGTAAACTTAAATATTATCTGAAAATTCTATTAAATGGAATTTTATCAATAACATCTGCACAGTTTAGAAGAATATGTGTATACGTGTGGGTGAAGCAGTAGAAGTTTGATCAGTTCTACTGTAGCATAGTAAACACAGCACCTGGTAATTCCAATTCTGCTTGAACACTATTATGGACGTGAGCTGAGGTGGTGTGGTAGTGTACTGTAGTTTGTGGCTTTACTTTCTCAACTATCTGCAGCTTACTGCTTTTTATGCTCAGAGTCAGCCTCTTTGCTTCTCAACTGTGTTTCCCAGTTGCTCAAGTAGAAAGAGGAAGTTGTGGTTACTGGGTCCTGAACTGCTAACTTTCAGTAATTGTTCTCAGGGAGAATTCTGCAGACTTTTACTGCAGGAAAAGTCAGACAAAAGGGATGATCCTTTTGCTAAAAGAAAACATAATGTCTGAACATGAATTGTTCCTATGTTTTAGTTACAGTAACCAAAAATGGTTGTTTTCAGGATATACAGTCTTAAAAACAAAGGTTCCAAAAGGATTCTTTGGAGTGATGCAATAGAAGAGCCAATTTTGGTTCCCTAAAGGAGCTATCAATGGATAATTCCTGACACGAATACTTCAGCATTCCTTATATATTGTCTGTCTGCCGCATCTGTAGCGTATGGGTGCTTACTGCAGACAATTATTTTGACGTTTCCCTTTGCTTAGTAAAGAACAGAAAACCGGTTGACCCAAAACAGCCTTGTGCTAAGTGTATTTTCAGAAAACATATTTTCTGTTATTTTAGTACAGGGAAACTAAACTACTGTATGATACAGATAGTAAATAGAGGTTAGGGTAGTAAAAAATATTGGAGTGTTCTTTAAATGACCACCCATTGGAAGGTTCTTAAAGTGACAATCCAGCCAAGAAGAAAAACCTAACCATTGCAGCATCTGTTGTAAACATGCTCACCCTCATCCTACAATGGTGCCATAGTGCCAGCTTGATTGTATTTAATAGCTTCAACTCAGCGGCCAGGCTAGTAGCAGTCATGATTGCTTTTCACCACATGGATGCCCAAGGGTTGTAGAATGTATTTTCCTAAAGTATGCTAGGTATATAGTAGTGAGAGAACAGTGATGAACGAAGGCATTAAAACAGTAAAAAATCATGAATTCTGTCAAACCAGTGAAGCTGCAGAATGTAATGCTGCATGAAGCGACAACATATAAAACTCTAGTTTTAGGCTGGAATGGCCCTTTAAGGTAGCTAGGCATTGCTCCAAAGAACGCTTTATCACCTTTATTTTTTTTAAAAGTCTTGTACAAGCATGAGTATTCATTGTGATTTCAAAATGTTTAGTTGTTTATGCATTGTAATAATATTAAGCATGCATTTCTGTTTTGTAGTTTTTGTCCCAACCTCTCAGCTATCTCCTCCACTTTGAGGCTGACTCATAATGTGGCTGTATCCTTTAACCCATCCGACTGTGGCTGAGTGATTTTCTTCTCTCTGAATCAGTACTATGCCTCTAAATTATAAGTACATAACTCATTCATTCTTGTTCCTCAACAGCTTAGTCTGTCTAATACATTATGAAGTCCCGGCGATTCTTCTCTCACCAGACAAGTTTGTTATTTTTAAGACATGAAAACATAAATTGTTATTCTCCTTCCTTGGGTAAAATGGAAGGTTGATGTGTATGACTTTTGCTTAATAGTCAGATAATGATATAATATATAGGATACATCGCATTGTAGGAGTGCTTTGGATATTTTCCACTATGTTTTCTGACACCAATACAAAATTCACAGTCCCAAAATACTGCACTATATAGTGAATAGTGCATAGTTTCAAACCGATCTCTGGTTTTCTAGTGACCCTGTTGGCATTCTGAGGTTGTGCTGTGTTGTTTTCCCTGATGACATTGGCACGCAGGGTGTAACATTCCTAGCGCTTGGGAATGGTGCTCCGGACGTATTCAGTGCCATGGCTGCCTTCTCTAGGCCACAGACAGCTGGTCTGGCCATCGGAGCCCTGTTTGGTGAGTATGCAGATGTTGGAGCAAAAAATTAGTGGAGCTCCAATCCAATACACTTATTAAATAGGCTGGATTTTGGTCTGATATGATTGATTAACATCAGTACTATTTCAGAGTCAGGGTCGTTCAAAATTGAGCCTAGAAAAAATATTGCAGACTCCTAAAAAAAATTTACATGAAATGGTTATGAAAAAGCTGCTATATCTCTGAGATATTGTTTTATGATAGGTAGAGAACGCTTTGACCTAAAACATAATTTTTAAAAATTAAATCTTGGCAAAGGGATACTTGCAGGGTGTTGTATGGCAAAATAGCCCCCAAAGAAAACTTATTTTTTTGGATTTACCACTATTTTACCATTATCAACATTACATAAAAAATTTTAGGAGATACATGCTTTATATGTGTTTCATATCAGTTCACTGGTAATTTTAGATAGGTAATAAAACAGCTATGTTAGTGTTGTAGACATCGCAACCTCTGCTTCCTATAACCACCTCACCTTTAAAATGAAACATTTTACATCAAGCCACAAATCGGTGGAATTCCCCTTTAACAAAGTATGGGCAGTGTACAGAGTTTAGGAAACACTGGATCAGTGTATCTCTGATCGGAAATATGCTGCCGATGCAGATTACTACAACCTTACATGTAATTTAATAGACAATACTCTCTTCTAAATAATAGGTGCTGGTCATATGCCACAGATTTTGAACTATAATGATTTCTGTGTGATTCACTGTATGGTTCTGTCTGAAAGGGGCGGGGATCTTTGTGACGACAGTGGTGGCTGGGAGTGTCGCCCTAGTGAAGCCCTTCACAGTGGCCTCTCGCCCTTTCCTGCGTGATGTCATCTTCTACATGGCTGCTGTGTTCTGGACTTTCACCATCCTCTATAAGAGACAGATTGAACTGAAAGAAGCTCTTGGTATCCTTGTATTCCATTCACATATTTTGCCTCTCAGTCATTACTGATAGCTCTTTTACTTGCTCTGTCCACTTTTTCCCATTACACACATTAAAAAGTGACTCACAATTTACTAAATGGTCTCAATGGCCCTACAGCCCCCATAATAAGATCAAAAGCGGGGATCTTATGCTTTTGACGCATTACATTGCGTTAGAAGTCAAAACACAAATTACTAGGAGGAAATTATTATAATGAAGCATCTATTCTGCTTATACTAAATACTCACTGTGCACTATTTAACTATTTAACTGACTGTGCTATTATAACCTGTGAAAAAGTTATTTCATTTTTGGCGCTAACCTGGCTGCCATTGTTTGTGCTCAGAGGCAGAGAAAAGTTTTTCGAATAGTTATTTGTTTTTGATGGGGAAAAAAAACATTTGTGAATTCCTGCCATAATATAGTATTCTAAATTTGAAGAAAGAAAATAAATACCTAAAACCAAATCTTTTTAGGGAAACAGTTATTTAAATTGCTTTTAGTGGTATGTTTTACTAAACTTTACCAAGTGTGTTAAGAGCAAGTTTATGCTAAATAACAGTTTGACAGTTTTCTTTTCTAAACAATTGTCAAAATCACACATTGAGACTCTTTTGGCTGTGTAATCGCCACAATCGTTTGCTATAGTTACTTGTTGCTTCATTACTTTGTGCACACTGTGGCTTCAAAAATGTCACAGAGTTTGATGCACTGCACGTAACTTAAAGTTCACTGCAAGTTCAAATTCATAGAGATCCCAAATGACCAGGACAGGCTGAGTGAAATAAAACAGGTATTTACAGTATCAAAAACAAATTCATTTGATACAGAACATAATGTATACATTCTTTCTTGATGAGTAATTAATAATTGTTTTAGCTTAAATAAGCCATTATTTCAACATAATGAGTCAAAATTTGAACTAGAATTAGAGATGGATAAAAAGCTTTTGTTTCTTCCCACTGGGCGGAAACTGGCTTTAAAAAAAAAAACAGGCTAGGAGGCCTAGCAGGAGGTCCCTTTAGGTCAGTCTGTCCCTAGGTGTAACATACTTAAGTTATCGTTATCGTACTTCTATTGTACTTCTAGAACACTGAGCAACTATATATCTAGATAGATTTATATTGAATAACCATTGTATAGTAAGTGCACCAACTACACAGTAAAAGGTAGCTTAATGGATGTCAAACCATTTTGCTGTTTATCTTATTTTTGTTTATTTCTTTTTATGATTTGTTAGATGTTTCCACCCCTTCCTCCTGTTTCCACTTTTTCTTACTTAAATTGATTATTTTTGCAAACATTGAATTTTCCTTAGCCTTTTGTTGAATGTGGTAACAATCTTGACTAATGTGTTTTGTCTGTTCCAGCTTACTTGTGATCCTCAGTAAAAACCTAAATATCATTATGTTTATTGTGGAAAAAGTCATGATGGTATATTTTTCCCTCTTCGCCCACCTTCCCATCCCTTTTACATCCGCAAATAGTGTCTTGTGACTGTTGTGGGATGGTGCGGAGGCCAAGAGTTGCTTCAGTGTCTCTCTCATTCTCTCTCTCTCTCTCTCACTCTTTCTTTCTTTCTTTCCAGGATATATGGGGTTGTATGTGCTCTATGTTATAACTGTGGTTGTGAGTACGTATGTCTATAACCGCCGCCGGGCTCATTCTTTCCGAGGACCTCTACAGAACTCTGAGTTCACCCATGGTAAAGATGCCCCTTATTTTTATTATACTTATTAAACTCATTAACTCATTACCCTAATTAATTTCATAAAGTTTTTGAGTGTGAAGATGAAACAGAAACAGGAGTATGTCATCATTTTTTCATTGGTCATTAAGAAACAGCAGTGGTGTAGTCCTAAGAAAAAAGTGGATATACTATAAATCTGCGCCAGCCTAGCACACATGGTCAACACATAAACTATTTGCTCTAGTTTGCTCTACAACACTGTTGTAGTCTGCGTTTGGAGTGCTGTAACAGTGAGTCAGAGATTCATGAGCTCACGTAAACAGCTTCTCTGCTCTTCCCTCACTCTTCTGTTCATTTTTAGATGAAGACAACTTTAAAAAAATCACAGAATAAATGGTTACACTTGAGAATTAAGTTGTTTACAAACCCTTTTTTAAAATCCTGACATCAGTGACCAGTTCTCTTGTTTATAAACATTTCTCAATATGTCTGTATTTTACAAAATTGATAATAGCCTTAGCTGCTAAAATGCTGTTAACTTCACAGAGATAAAGTTAGCAAACCTTACCTCATTAGCTGTCTCGTACTACCATTTTGCAAGACTAGAATGTCATGTTAATACTTATCACAATCAACATTCACTGGAGTTTTCAATCACAATGGCCTGTGTTCGTCATGATTGCATAAAAAAAGAACACAGACTTGACCTCTTTTAATGTGTACAAATCTGCTTCATGAAACGTTTGTATGAAAAAAAAGAAAAAGATTTGAGCACAAACGATGAATCAGCTTCAGTGTGTGAAATCAAGCGCCAGCCTACCAGTACTTCATTTACATGTCATTCACATTGTCACCCCATTTTAAAGTGATTCAGTGAGCATCAGTTACAGTGATACAGTGATACAGTGAGCATCAGTTACATTAATGTTATTTGGCAGACGTTCTTATCCAGAGACTTACAATTTGATTATTTTACAGGGATAGGCGAAGGTAGTGTAAGGAGTCTTGCCCATGGACTCCTGTTAGTGTAGTGTAGGGTGCTGCACAACAAACTGCCAAACTGCAGTGACAAGAAGTGGATTCCTTGTCTTACATGTACACTGAAAACTGTAGGACAATGCAATGGACTGTGAAAGTGACAATCTGATCACATTTTAAGTGTCTTACTAGCAGAGACATTCCCCAGAGCACACAAACTGACTGGCAGAGTGGTTTCCTACTTCTGCTAAAGCCACTTGAGCCTGTGTCTCTGTGCCTTGCATGACTTTTGACAGCAAGATTGTGAGCACTGTTTTAAATATCTTGAACAAGAAGAGAAACGGACTACTGTGATAGAAAGAAGGAATGTTACTCTACACAAAAACAAAAAATTGCTATTGATGCTCAGCGGTAAGCCCTGAGTCAGTTGCATAGCTTGTCCATGTTAAATATTTAACGCAGTTTGTTCTGCGTTAAATATTTAATCTTGCTGATAGAATGTTTTTTGTCTAAAAATAATTGAGGTTTGTGAGATTGCAGTGTGTCTATTGCCTACTTATGTGTGTGTTGCCACAATAATTTAATTGTTTAACTTCTACCTATTTTTGTCTTGCAGCAGTTGGAACAAAACTTTGTATCTCCAAAATGCCAACTTTACAGAAGAAAGAAAAAACATTTTACTTTTAATGTAAGTCAGTAGAACCAGACTTTTTTCCAAGTACTTTTGAGCCATTGACAAATGGCAAAAAATGGAGATACGAGGTTTTGTTCCCACAGCAGCGAAAGGCATTTAACGCTTGGCCACGAAACACTAAGACTGATTTGCTGCAATGTTTTGGTTGTTAAACCAGTTTAAACCATGTTTGGTGTCTTTGATTGGGCGCATTTGCGAAACCATTGTTTGATTCATTAATTTATGAAAACATAATTGAAAGTTAATTTTGGACAGCTGATTATTTCATTGCACCATGTTATTTTTGTAATGTATTTAACTTTGATCTAGTGATGGCTGTTGTTACTATAATTTAACTGACACTGTAATTACAAATATCAGGTTTCATTCTGGTGATGATGGGCTGATTAGGGTCAGTTTTGGATAGAATTTAATGAAAACGCTAGGCCTAAGTGAAGTCTCTTGTGTGGCAGTGACTCTGTTGGCATTGAGAGCTGTGTCGTAATGACATTGGTGTACAGTAACATTCCTAAATATCATGATGACTATTTTGAAAGTATCTTTGAGTATTTTGATGTTATATTTTTGCCACATTACCCACGCATTCACATTCCCATTATATCTGCAAATAGTGTCTCATGTGATTGTTGTGGTTCTGCGTGGAAGCTGACTCAGTCACATATTCTTTCCCACCACCCCCCACAAAAAAGAATTGCAGCTATTTTACACTGACGCAATGCTTCACCTCATGTGTACGTGAAAACCTCATCTGATGTGTGTAAATCTCTCTGTGGTTTGTAAGATATGAAAATCCTCCTAGACTTTATATTAAAATCATTATGTACCTAACTGGTGTTATAGAGGGTGTCAGTGTGCCTATAGTGGATAAAATTGTGATGCTTGCTGTCTGTGTGACTACAGACATACAGACTGCGGACTCCTATACAGAAAATCTTAATGGAGCCATACAAGTGCATGGTAGGTCATGCTCTCAAATATATACATATTGCATTTACCTGGTTTAAAAAAGCTGTGTGTGTACATATGTATAGCCTATATCTAAATATATAAGTTCAGTTCAGTTCTTCATTTTTTTTTAAATAAACGGGATTGGAAATTGCAACTTCCCCTTTGCATTGTGTTAAACTTTTAATGATAAATGGACCATTAGAAACTATCCAGAATATCTTCTTCCATTCAGAGTTATGGACATTTTTTCCTTCTCCTGTAAAGTTACCAGAAAATATATCTTTTATTTATATATTAACCTTAATCACTGTAAATTGACGTGTGTTGTCTCTGTGAAATGTTGAACCATGAGGGAGCATGTGATCCCCCGATCGCTTCCTCTGTTAGTAGTTTTCATTTACTATATGCTGTATGTATGTTTTCATTTATATATGTGCTGTATATATCACCATTAGTGTGGTTAAGCATGCTTGTGCTGTTTTTTGTGTTTGAGAAGAAGAGTATGAGCCTTTGATCCCTTTCACTGAGACAACCAGTAAAATCTTTCTGAAAGCCATTAATCCCGTGGACACTAGGACTTGGAGGAGGAGTCATTGGGGCTGGAGAGCACTCAAGATCATCCAGGTTAAACACATTCACTGGATTGTTGGTGATATGTGTAGAGATGGAATGATATATACATATATAGTGTAGAAACAAGGAGGTGTAATTAATAAAATTAGGTGGGTATGTATACAGATCGGCCACTTTGTTGAGTTTACCTCCTTGTTTTTACACTCATTGTCTGTTTTTAACGTCCCCTTACCGTATAAGTGCACTACACAGTTCTACAAGTACCAGGTGTAGTCCATCTGTTGCACAGGACCACCACAGAGCAGGTATTATTTGGGTGGTGGATCATTCTCAGCACTGCAGTGACACTGATCACTGATGTGATCGTGAAGTGTTGGTGTGTGTTGCCCTGGTACGAGTAAAGTTTTGCTGCTGTTGGTCTGAGAATAGTCCACCAGCCAAGAATATACAGCTAACATCATCCTTTGGGCGGCGTCCTATGACCACTGATGAAGGACTAGAGAATGACTAACACAAACTGTGCAGCAATAGATGAGCTATTGTCTTTAATTTTACATCTACAAGGTGGACCAACAAGGTGTGTCTAATAGAGTGGACAGTGAGTGTTTAAAAACTCTGAAGCACTGCAGTGTCTGATTCACTCTTAGCAGCACAGCACTCTCTAACATGCCACCACCAAATCAGTGCAGTGCTGAGAATGATCCACCAACCAAATAATACTGCTCTGTGGTGGTCCTCTGGGGGTCGTGACTATTGAAGAACAAGGTAAAAGGGCTACCAAATTATGCAGAGAAAAAGATGGACTACAGTCTATAATAGAGGAGTACAAAGTGCACCTATATGGAACGTGGAGCTAATAAAATTTACAATCAGTGTAGATAAAAGTTACTTAGTAAAGTGACTTCTTGTTGGTTTATATATCCACAGGACAATATTTATATACTTGACAAGGTTTGCTCTAAATGTGCAATTGGCCAATTAAATATATGTAATGAAATGTAACAATATAATATTATGATGTAGATAAGGTGCTACTGCTAACCTATACCAGTATGTCCTTCTATAATTATGTGAGTCATAGTACTTAATAGCCAGCTGCCTCTTAATTTCAGTGCAGCACTTTATTTGGTTTATATCATTTGAATGACGTAAAATGTTAGTTTGGCCTTTGAAGAACAAATAATGTTATTTATAGTGCAACTTTGGCAAATAGAAATGACTGGAGATGTGTTTATGTATTTCTTAGCCCATATAATGTCAGACTTTGTGCTGTCCCTCCCTCCCTCCCTCCCTTTCTCAATCTCTCCTTCCCCTCCCTTTCTCAATCCCTCCTTCCCTTTCTCCCTCCCTCCCTCTGTCCCTCACTCCCTCCCTCTATCCCTCTATCCCTCTCTCCCTCCCTCCCTCCCTCCCTCCCTACCTCCCTACCTCCCTCCCTACCTCTATCCCTACCTCTATCCCTCCCTACCTCCTCTTTCTCTCTCACTCTCTTTAGCTGCCGTTTG